>LQRL01161428.1:0-12217 GCA_001703475.1 Hydroides elegans
CATCGTCTCTTCTAGATGTCGCGCGAGCGCCGAAGGCGCGAGGTCCGTCAGCGCGGATGAAGTTTCAAGAACTGTGCTCGAAATAGTGGTATATGTATTTCGTTTATTATAATCTATGATTAATTGAGAATTTTGTGAAATATTACTATATAGTTCTTGTATGGGGGTAGGGTTGCTTAAAACTCTAAGTTATTTAATCATAAATGATGTATAAAGTTCGCACATGCTATGCTGGATGACGTTCTTTTATCAAAATTGTTTTATTTTTTATTATTTTTTACAAACTGCAAGTAAGGGATGTAATGCGGCAATTCTTGTCTAGGCATAGGTATCCGGCGAGTCATTGGGACAACCGGTTATCTTTTTTTTTTACGTATTTGATAAAACTGTGGCGCGAGTGACAAAGGCGCGAGCGAAAATGGCGCGAGTGAGGTCGCTAATATGATGAAATATGCAATTGGCGCATGATAAACTGCCTAAGTGGCGCGGTTGTGATTGAAACATGCATCCAAACTATTGGAAATTGTATGCGCCTATAACATTTTATATGCAGAAAGTCACATGATTATACGTAATTATTATTTTTTTGTGGTCTGGACAAGTCTATTATATGTACGGTGCAGTTTAATTTGGCTTAAATATTATTTTGCGACGTTAAAATGACTTACGTTGACGTGCCGCTATGATTTTGTTATTATTTGTATTTTATTAGAGTCAAAGCAAAGAAAAGAACCTTAACCAGTGTCTACGCTACCAAGTTAATCATAAAAGTGCATTAGGAGTGCATCAAGGTGCAGTGTATATAATGTGCATCAGACAATTAAATAGATATATGCTATAGATATTATATATAAAGCAAGGCAGACATTCATGCACACACAAAAAGTTTAATGTTTTATTGTATTTATTTAAATATGTTCAAAAGGGTTTACATCAAAAGTGAATACATAAATAATTCTAGGACATTCTACGTAGAACAATGTATTATGTACAAACAGTTACATTCAGTAATCACGCTTAACACAGATCAAATGGTTTTATTATTATTATTTTTATTATTATTATTAGATTTTAAATCTAGAAAATTGTATTTTACAGCAAAAAGTGATCAGGTTTAAGCAAATATTAAATTGCTATTAGATTATTATAGTTAAAGAAAAATAGCGTGCTACTATTATAACTGGTATTAAAAAACGATCACTACACATTCACTACACAAGGATTACAGTCCGACACCAAAGAGTTATATACAGTTAAGATGTTAGAAATATACACACACGGTTTTAAAGAAAAAAAATAGAAAAAGGAGAGAGTAAATAATGTATATAGTCATAAATTTTCAAAGTTTTTATAGGTTGTTTGATGTATGATGTTTTCTTTCTTCTTGTTCTGTAATATGTCTTTAAAATCTTCGGGGAACTTTGGGTCAGGGACTTTTTGGTAGACCACCATAATGTCAGCCTTGTTACCTAAAACAATAAAATAAAGTTGTGGTCAACTTTTTAAGTAAAAAGGGGGTAATGTGAGGTTTTGTAATACCTCATATTATCGTTCAGTTTGTTTATGTTTACTTTGGTAACAGTCGGTGAATAAATATTAGTCAGATACAAATAGTTGGTGAAATTAACAAGTGGTTTGGGAAATTTGGGATATTTGGGCAGGTGCCGGATGTGACGTCATCGCGGCCGGCGTACTGCGTTACGTTGCCAACGTCGTAGTTGGACCTACGAGACTTTGGAATAAAGACGTTAATATGAATTTATAGTTTCTATTGGCGTTATTCTGAAGTTAGGGTCCATCCATCGCTACAATATCATATACAATTACAAACAAAATACAGATAACGAATAACATCACATTGTAATTAATTTGGAAGATACTCATTACGTCATTATGCCTTTTTGATGATTTGAAAAAGTATCGATGCGCAAAAATTAAGTATGTAACTCGCGTTACTCGCATTAAATCTACAAATTATAAACTGAACAAAATGTTTTCAAAACGAAAAATCAACATTGGGGATGCTCGACTGGCTGAAACCAATAATGACTCTGAATTTGTTATTTCAGAAGAAAGATCTAAACATCGCAGATGGCAAGGTAAATGAACTTTTAAATATCTACCCATAAACAAAACCCAGAAATCCATGGATCTTATTCAATTTTAATATAAATGATTGCTACAAAATTGTGTTTTTGCATCATTTTCTAAGTGTATTTCCTTTGCTAACTTTTTTTTCACCAGGTGAAAGTAGAGTTTGGGTCAAAGAACTCGAGGAGATGCGGGATGCTGGTCCTGAGTCGAACAAGTACAAGGAGGTAAGCAAGTTGAACGAGGACCTAAAAGATGGATTCTGCAAAAGCACACAGTGACGAAATATGCATCCTATTTCCAGAACGTTCAGAGGATTTTTTGCAGTCAATCACCTCACCTAGCTTGCGTTTAACATTGTGTTAAATGGCAGTCTACTACCTTTTGAATAGTATTTCAAGCAATGTTTCCACAATAGGATTTTATTCAAATTGATATCAAACTTCATCTGCAACTATTTCCTATGGTACCACGATTACTGGTAGTTCAAGAGGCTTTTTTAACGAACAGGCCCCATCAACTTTTATATATTAGTTGGCGTTTAACATCGGGTTAAATGGCAGTCTTCTAACTTTTTGATCGTATTTTAAGCAATGTTCTCACGATAGGATTTTATTAAAAATGATATCAAATAAAACTTCATCTTCAACTCTTTCAAATGGTATCAAGATTACTGATAGGTCAAACGACTTTGTTAACGAAAAGGCCCCATCAACTCATTAAATGGCAGTCTACTTAATTTTTGATCGCACTTGAAATAATTTTCCCAGGATGAGATTTTATTTCAAATGATATTATATCATACTTCATCGCTTTATGATTCTAACGGTACCAAGTTTACTGGTAGGTCACAATGATTTGTTATCTTAAACTATGTAGAAACTTACATTATATACTTTAAAATCGCCTCTGAATGCAAAGTAAATATGTACAAAGTTTAAAAAAAGAAATCTTTGTTGTCGCACATCTTTTGACATACAGGTTATTATGCAAAGCGGATTATCACCATAAGATATTTCAAATACATGTATAATGTTTGATAGCATTTGCAGAATTAGAAATAGAGGCATTTTAATTTACCACATGGCTCATTGGCTTTGATTGTGCAAGACTCGAGTCAATTGCAATTTACTATTGTCCTATGTTCACATATCGGGGCTAGATAAACACAACTAAAATGTACTGTCTAAATTGCCGTGAATTATCAGTTGATATGGTGCATAAAAGAAGGGCAGAAACCAAACAAATCAGTTAAGGACCAGACAGGGGTCCTAGCCACAGCGAATGACTGGCAAATACAGGTGGACCTGAAAAATAGGCTGATATTCCCACAAGAAATCTATACCACTAGCCTGAGACCGGATATCGTTATATGGTCATGTGAAACAAAACAAATTGTGATTGCAGAACTGACAGTACCGTTGAAAGACCGAGCGGGGGTAGCCAATGAAAGGAAGTAAAGGATATGTGTGCAAATCGGTGTGGACGATGTGCAAAGTATTAGGATTGAAAAGAAATGAAACGAATACCGTGAAGGCAATGTGTGATAAAAAGCAGCAGAAAGAACGTCATGTTGGCTGTGGCTCAAACGCAATAACAAAACCAGGAATGTATCACCGTAAAAAGACAATACACTGCAAACTGAAGAGCGCTAGATACCAACCAGAAAAGGATGCCACACAGAAAAGGCTACACCATGCGTTATTCATGTAGCGAGGAAGAGTGAAGGTCACAACTCGATGAAGCTGCTCACCCTAACGGAAGCGACGGCCTAGCTAGCCGTTGTGGCCCCGCAGAGCAGTTCCTCAGAAGGTTAAAGGGGTGAAACCGAACTCGAAAGGCCCGCATAATCCAAAGGGGTAGCTTCAGCAGCGAGTACATTCATTCACTGTGAGTTGAATAATAATATAATCTTCTAAAGAAATTTGCTTATGTGAATTCTATCTTGAAATGATTATCTGTTGGATCTTTCAATACTTTCGAAATTAGATGATATGGTGTTTGTCATCAAGTTCTTAAAAAGAATCGTGTGCAATAATTGAAGTAAGCTGGTCTACATGACGTTTTTACGTAATTCATATGAGTAGGCGATAAGAATATTTTATTTCGAGATGAGTTTACGGGAGATGATGTGCTAAAGCAACTAACGTTTGATAGCAGTCGATGATATAGACAGGTATTTCTTTGCTTTTATCATTATTCTTGAGGATTAGAAATAAATCGGATACATTTTACTAAGAGAGCGATAGTTGAAAAAAAAATTAGCTAAGGTGGATTGTTAGGGATTAGACGAAAATGCATCACTGATTTTATTTTACAAGTTCATTGTGTATAGGATAAAGTACGAGGTCAGTCCATTAATTAAAGTATTGTTATCTGTACAATGTTTTAATTAATGGAGTTGACCGAGTACTTTAGTCTACTTAGTTTACAGTACATTATTAAAAACAATGTATTCTGAATACAAAGAAATGACGTCATTAGTGTAAACTAACTGCAGAATAAACTATCTTAGAGGCACACAGGACATTTATAATGTAAACAGATTAGACAAACAAGCATTCCGTTCCAAATTGATAACTATATATGTTTCACGAAAGTGTTAATTAAATAGAATAAATAAAACGAGTGAGTATGTCGATAATTTATTGAATCCATCAAACTATTGTTTGTTAAGCAGAAAAGCAACAACTGAAAGTGTAGATCGGATTAAAAACATTCCTCTTAAACAATGAAATAACAACGACTTGGGATATATTTTTTCAGGTAAAAGACTAATATTAAATGGACGGAAATACACTTAACACGATAGCATAATATATATACGTTTGAAAAATATACACATAACATTCATTTGGACGGATTACACATAAAATTCACTATTATTTTACAAATCAATAATAGACGTTCATGATTATTCTAAAAGATCTCATTCAGCCATAGAGCAAACTTGCGATTTCACATATATCCAAATACCATTAATAAAATAATTGGCAGGTCGTTCATTAAATCATTTGCGGAAATAAATTTGAGATGCAAACTTATTCAAACGCACTTCAAATGGCACTACACTTTTTTAGATACAATTTCATTTTTGATCTTTGATACAAACATTACATGCATACACATTGCTGTAGTAAATTGCATAGCCTATTACAGTTAAATCTTATGATTTAAGTCGAAAAAAATATTTGACATGTTTAAGCTTATATTATTTCTCTCACCTTATCATAAAAAAAGATACCATTTTCTAAATCATACAGTAAAACCGATTCATACAATAATCTTAATAAAGTGCATAACCTTGAAGTTTACCTTAATTTTCGGAAGAATACTGATTGTGGCAAGCTCATCTGCAAAAGTGGTGATTTGCAAAACCATAATATCAATGAATCTCAAACTAATAAAATAAACAAACAGTTTAAAGGTGAATGAATAAGAAAATGTCAGAGACAAGATAATAGTTGATACACGGAAATAATTAAGCGATGTTAGGAAAGGGCCTATAGACATCAAGGCAAATATTCAGAGGTGCATTTATAAAATCCTTCGTATTTAAAAAAAAACACAAATAACAAGCTCTGAGATCCAAATAGAAACAAATGTCATTCAAAATACAGCAATGTTTTAAGAAAAAAAACATTATAATTCATGAAATTAAATGTAAAGGTAGCACCGATATTCACCTAAGGCTAATCAATTTTGAGAGAGTGTTTTTTTTTTAATTAGACATAGCTAATTTGAATAACTCATAATTTTGGAGACCGTTACGGAATGGAAGAAGGTCAAAATCGCTCCAAGAATAAGGATCGACTGAGAATATGAGGCATTATCACAGCCCAGGAAAAGTGAAATAGACAGTGGAAGTTGGTATCACTCTTTCTATTCATAAACATAAGAAAGGTTTTCAGACATAACCAACTCCTCTCCCTAAATAAACTGGTAGTTTCCGCCTGTTCTGGTCAAAATACAAGTTCAATGTCTTTCATTTCTTGTAATGCGCCGTTGGTCGCTTTGACTTGAGGTCTTCAATCTGGCCCTGAAGGTCATCGATGCGAATGTCTTTCAGGTGTAAAAGATGCTCCAGACGACGCACCTTGGCTTCTAGGATCTACACAAAGAAATAATTGGCTTAATATTCAATCACGAGATATAATAATAATTCATTTTTAGGGCAAAACGTTGAGTGATGGACACGAGGGAGGATCTAATTCTTGCCAGAGGGTTCAGCAATAAATATTATTGTTAAAACATGTCATTCTGTTAGTTTTTTTTTCCAGAACTGAAACGAAGTTACACAATTACAAAACCTTAACAACCTCTTTGATTTATAGTGGTATCATCGAGGGCCGTATGGTGTGTTACAGCCCTGGATGTGTTTCCTGATAATTTCTTTGGAAGATATGTTTGGACATGTATTACCATTTTACACTGCATACATAGGTGTATATTCAAAACACTGAGAGTTTAGAATGAGGATCAGTAAAAAATATGATTTCCATAATAATAGAGAAACAAAAACTAAATTTTGTACATACACTTATAGTTTCTTCTTTAGCCAGTATCTCCTGCTCTTTTTCTTCTACCACCAGTTTTGGCACTGTTTCCTTGCTCGATCCATAGTATTTTGGACTGACGTCATGTGCGTCATCATGACGTGGGTGTTGACGTTGTGGTTGCGGTCCCTGACCGTGGTACAGGCGTTGTACACTGCTCGCTTGCTGCAGAGCTTGGTTGCTGGTTTTACCCCTGGAACATTAAATGTTATGTGAATTGTTAAAAGATTTAAATATTATTTTTTAAAATATTTTTGGTTTATATATTTTTTGGGACTGACGTCATGCGCGTCATCATGACGTGGGTGTTGGCGTTGCGGTTGTGGCCCCTGACCATGGTACAGGCGTTGTACACTGCTCGCTTGCTGCATGGCTTGATTGCTGCTTTTACCCCTAAAACATCATATATTATGTGAAAATGAGAATGTTATATAATATTCATTAATGTATTTTGTTTGGCACCGTTTCACTGCTCGCTTGCTGTAGAACTTGATTGCTGGTTTAACCCCTGGAAGTTTCGAAAATTAATGTGAAATTGTTGAAACTAGGCATTACTTGAAATATTTCTTTTCTCGCTTAATATGAGCCTCCGATCGCTTGACAATCTTAACTGTTTCCAAAATTAACTCTAGCACTGACACGAACGAACTGATTATCTAAATGAATTGTTGACGCAAACTATATCGAAGTGTCACTAAAATGTTATCCCAGCCTAGTTTTTAGCTCAAAATATACTTACTGAGGGGAAATATCTCGGGGCGCCGCTTTCCCTTTTTGTGCACCTGAAAACAGAAACCGAAACATTCAAGTTTAGATATTCCCAAATCATCTCAAATATATTAATGATACTGATGGGTTGATACTCTCATGATACATTTGACACTTAATATCATAACAAAGGTGTATGTCCACTTAGGACGGTAACTGGTGTGCAATACCAACAGCAGTTTGGTTCTATTTCAGTTCGTTTATATAAATACTGTTGCGTCCATTGTTCATTGGAAACCGGTGTTGCGAATTTAATACAAGATTGTCAAGGACAATGACTCAGCTTTAGTTAGCTATAGCTTCAGCTCTTTAAGTACTAGCAAACGCGTTTTTGTTAACCGGTTCATGTTAATGCATACGCCGGTACAAAGTAACAGTTTATACATTTGTTGTAATATCTGCATATAAATAACAATTATTTAAAAACATCATCATCAAAAATCATCATAAGGAATAGGTTGTACAAGTTGGCATTCGAACCCACAACCTTATGACCTTATGAGTCCGATCATATAACCTGTGAGCTACAGGACCATATGCGATATGACTGCAAAAATAATATGTATGATTACACTATGACCCGACCGTTACATCAAATCAAAGACTTTCAGATAAGAAATGGTTGTCTACCATAGGTATCATAAATGAGAATATAATTTCTGGCATTTTCTAAAGAAAAACCATTTTTGAGCGGAATCCAGGATCGAACCCACGACCATGAACCATTGGATCATGAAGCCGATACACTACTCACTGAGCTATCCGGCCAGGTGTGTAACAACTATTTTCCAAACGATCAATAAGTTTTACAGACATAAACACCAATAACTTGATTACTTGGAGGCATGCTTCAATGAAAAAAAGCACGTGCCCACCATTGAATGCAGGATGACTCAATCACCCAAGACACAAGCCCCCGCATGACCAAAATTTCTGCTTACGGCAGGTTTGGTCGTGTATATAATACAGGCCATTAGACCTGTCTTATCGATAGCAGATGGTACATGGTCATGCGGAATGGAATACATAGATTTTTTTCCTACATGGAAGACTAAATTTTGCAAAAAATGGCTAAGTCCATCATAGCGACCCAAGTGGGTCCATCGTCCTTAAAAGCACAGGCCAATATGAGTATACCATAAAGACACTTTTGTTAATGTTTAAAAGCTCTGAGACCAAAACTCTAAGAGGGGAGTTTTTCTCTATATAGAAGACCAGTTTGGTGAAAATGGTGAAGTCCATCATGGCGACCCAAGTGGATCAATCGCCATATATAGCACAAGCCGGTATGAGGGTACTTTAAGAAGCTCTAATGTCAAGACTGGGAGGAGATAGGTTCAAGAACACAGAGTTTTTGTTCAATAATGATGACCAAATTGGCGGAAATGGCGAAGTCCACCGTGGCGACCAAAGTGGATTAGTCATATAAAGCACCAGCCGGTATGAAGGTAACACGAAGAAGCTTGTATTGAAATTAAAAGGCTCTACGACCAAAACTTTGGGAGTAATTAGGTTCAAGAGCAAAGAGTGTTACTCTATATAGAAGACCAAATTGGTGGAAATGGCGAAGTCCAACACGGCGATCCAAGGTAATCAATCGTCCTAAAAAGTACAGGCCGATATGAGTATACCATAAAGAAACTTTTGTTAAAGTTTTTAAATCTTTGCGACCACAACTGAGGATACATTAAAGAAGCTCTACTGTCAAAACTTTGGGATGAGATAGGTTCAAGAACAAATAGTTTTTCTCTTAATATAAGACCAAATTAGCGGAAATGGCGACCCATCCAGTGGTTTATAACACAAATGCAGTTATGAACATATTGATAAATATAATCATAAACATATTTATAAACATGATTTTACAATAATGCTTTATACATGAGTATCCCACGACAAAGTATTTAAATACACATGCTAGTATCACTTGACTTAATGACGCCGCATTAGGACATCATCTACATCACTCTTAATAGTAGTAAATGCATTGAATACAAATGTTAGAAATAATTAAATGTATATGTATATAGTGTATATCAATTAAAAACAATTAGATATATGATGACAATATTAACAGTGCTATCGAAAATGGTCTATAAGATTTGTTATCCATATAAACAATAACTATGTCATTATCATAATATTCAGTTATTGTTATGTTTACATCGTTTCATGTTTCCTTCTGTAATATTGTTATACCTTTAATCCGTTGCTTCTTTTTTCCTAAGATATTATGAATGAGTAAAAATAAACAATATATTGTCGGCGAAATTGAATTGAGATATTAAACGTCCATTAATACTAATAAATAGAATACGAATTTGATAAACTCAATGACCTTACAGCTGGATATATAGTTGCCTTAGATTTTTATATATGCTAAAACTGTAAAACATTATGTATTATTCAATGAATGCTATCTTTTCATAATGTGAAATTAAAAATAAAATGGAATTCTTTTTTATCTGGACCTTATTTGCATATTCACATTATTTAATCCAAGCAATGTATCTTAAAGTAGACTAACATATATTATATCTCATGCAAAAGATAGCAGATAGAAATATATGGCTTGATGCACTCTTACTGAATAAAACATCAATTTTTTTATGATAAATCTAATATAACTTAATGAAAATGTTTAGTGCAATCGTGGACTTTCTAAAACATAAATCTCGTTTCATGCCCTCATCAAAGTTATAGTTCACAAGTAAAATTATAGATTATCTTATTTTTTTTATATTTCAATTGAAATTTAAAACTAGAAGGTCAGTGACCTTGGATCCCCCGTGAACTTCAACAATTCGTATATGCAGGATGGTCAGTTTTAACAAAAACTAACCTTGGAAATAACGAACTATTTTGCGAATAAACAAGATCATGTGATGAAAGAAAAACAGAGTAACATCTTGCATCATCACTCACTTCTTTCTGAAGACCTCTCTTGAACTGACGAGACCAGTTGGCAAAAGTATCCTCAATTTATACTTTTGAGACGCAGCTGACAAGGCCAGTGAAACAAATATATCATTTAACTTACATAGCAAATATGCTTATATAAGCACGATTACTTTTGTAAGCCAATTCCAAATGCACCAGGCTCCCAGGATTGGTGTTAACACATCTCTATTAATTTGCTGAATAATATGCTGATATAATCATGATTGCTTATAAATATGCTTATATAAGCATGATTGCTTATAAAATCACACGCAAAATGTTTTTTTGAGGGCAGCTGACGAGACAAGTGAAGAAAAAATATCATTTCACTTATCTAAAAAATAATTTGCTTATATAGGCATGTTTGCTTATATAAGCACATTCCACGTACTTAAATGATAATATCTTATATCATCACCCACATTTCCTCATCTGAATATGAACTTTTCGCTACTTTTTGAAGTGCTCCAAAATCGACAATTTTCAACCGATCGAGATGACACCATGACGAGGCACGACTTCAGACATTGGGTTTATATGTGTGTTAAATTAAAAATCTCTCGCTCAATTCCTTCATACCAAACTCGCGTGCACAAAGTACATAACATCGGTTGAAAATGCTAAAATCGACAATTTTTTAAGTGTTACAGAATCGACAATTTTCAACTGATCAAGATAAAACCTTGACGAGGCACGACTTCAGATCTTGGTTTATACGTGTATGAAATTTAAAAGGCCTAGCTCAATTGCTTCAGACCAAACTAGCCTGCACAAAGTGCTTGGCATTTGAAAAAAGTTTAAAATCGACAATTTTAAAGTGCTCCAGAATCGACAATTTTCAACCGATCCAGATAAAACTTTGACGAGGCACGACTTCAGACCTTGGTTTATACGTGTATAAACTTTGTAAGCTCTAGCTCAACTCCTTCATACCAAACTCGCGTGCACAAAGTGCTTGGCACCTGAAAAAAAGTTTAAAATCGACAATTTTTAAAGTGCTTCAGAATCGACAATTTTCAACCGATCGAGAAAAAACCTTGACGAGGCACGACTTCAGACCTTGGTTTATACGTGTATAAAATGTGAAAGCTCTAGCTCAACTCCTTCATACCAAACTCGCGTGCACAATGTACCCTATATCAAGCGGGACAGACAGACAGACAGACAGACGCGAAATTGAATTGAGATATTAAACGTTCATTAATACTAATCAATAGAATACGAATTTGATAAACTCAATGACCTTACAGCTGGATATATAGTTGTCTTAGATTTTTATATATGCTAATTACAACTGTTAAACATTATGTATTATTCAATGAATGCTATCTTTTCATAATGTGAAATTAAAAATAAAATGGAATTCTTTTTTATCTGGACCTTATTTGCATATTCACATTATTTAATCCAAGCAATGTATCTTAAAGTAGACTAACATATATTATATCTCATGCAAAAGATAGCAGATAGAAATATATGGCTTGATGCACTCTTACTGAATAAAACATCAATTTTTTTATGCTAAATCTAATATAACTTAATGAAAATGTTTAGTGCAATCGTGGACTTTCTAAAACATAAATCCCGTTTCATGCCCTCATCAAAGTTATAGTTCATAAGTAAAATTAAAGAATAGATCTTTTAGAAAAGACTTTTTAATAATTTGAAGTTTCAATTAAAATTTCAAATGATTATTTCTTTTGTTAAAATTTTTTTTGTCAAAACAACGTTGGATGTTCTACGTACTTCTACGTTAAAAGTACATAAACTAGAAGGTCAGTGACCTTGGATCCCCCGTGAACTTCAACAATGCGTATATGCAGGATGGTCAGTTTTTACTAAAATTAACTTTGGAAATAACG
>LQRL01161428.1:17363-46886 GCA_001703475.1 Hydroides elegans
CTTTACACCATAAGAGCTTAGGCTGTGCGACCTCTGTGTAGTACGTATATAGTTTATTTTAAACTTTTCTTTGTTCCTGAGCGAGTAACTTTTATTTTCCCCAGATTGGGCAAAATGCTTTGCGAGATTGATCGGTATATCATTTTTTCTAATCCTGTACATGAGTAAAGCGCATTTTAAGTCAACAAGATCATCGAATTTTAATAGCTTTAACTGATGAAACAGACATGAAGTATGTGCATTTCATACTTTTATCATGCCTCCTTTCAACCTGTGCAAGCATAAAAACAGTCAACACTACTTCATATCCTAAGCAGTTAGAGCATGGAGCGAATTTTCAAAGAGTCTAGTAAAAGGCGTGATTCTAAAGCCTTAGAATATCTGAGGCAATAAGACATCGTATGCGATTGAATGACATCAAATGTCCGAGTCTCCACTCCCGATTGATGGTTTCAGGGCCTCATTTATGGCTAGAAGCTCATCCATACCCTTATAAGACAAAATTTCTGATGGGTTTTAACCAATCGGAACTCGAATGCACACGCACATATCTATTTGGACAACAACATGTTTGGTAACGATTTTTCACACATTCCAGACCGAATGTTTTGAGGGCCACATTTTTAAACGCCAGCCATTTATTTGTGTAAACGTGAAAATCATTGGATTTTTGTAAACTTGTTGTTGATATATTGAAAATTTAGAAAGGCACAACTTAACTAATTTTATGTACTTTCTTACTTAAATATTAGATAAAAATGTAATCCGACTCAGCACGCAGACAGGTTTGTTTATATTTACAACGGAAATGGTAATAAAGTGGGTTTTCAAAAATGTATGGTCTTAAGGATTGTAAAGAGTTTGTCATGTGCCTTTTATTTTGTTGAACCTGTCTTGTCTATATGTTCATTTATATATAAACATGATGGATATATATTTCTATGATAAATAAATAAATAAATATAAACAGGTGCAAGGCGTTGTCTAGCTGCACCACAAGAGGCTAGCAGTCACACGGTACCTCAAAAAGTTGTGTGAACCATATGAAAATGTGGCGGAATTAAAAGGACCCACATTCATATGGTTATGGTAGAAACAAATATTACTTAAATCATTTTAACAAAGTAGTATGTTGTTACTTAAAGTCTCTAGAATTAATTCAAACCATGATTTTGCGATTTATAGTCAGGTTTAAAGCAGAAAAATCATATGCTACAGAAATAGCCCCGGAATAACGTCAATATTCAATAAATCGCTGCAAACAGGCTCCGTACCTAAGGACTAGAGAAATGCCAATATTTACCCAATCTTCCAAAAAGGCAATATACACTCACCGGAAAACTATTGACCAGTCTCACTAACGTCTGCATCCTGTAAACTCTAAGAACCCATAATCTGTAACCTTATATTAATCCACTTTGAAAAATACAACATCCTTACATCGCTCAACCATGGTTTTCGATCCAGATATTCATGTGAAACCCAACTCCTAATAACGATAGACGATCTAATGCAAAACTACAATAGCGAAACACAATCCGATGTCGCAATATTGGATTTTTTACAAAGTTTTTGACACTGTTCCCCACGACAAACTCCTTGGAAAACTCAGGGATAATGGCATTCAGGGTCCCCTTCCAATCTGGTTATCTCACTTCTTATCTGATAGAACAATTAGAGTCATATGTGAAGGCACACAGTCATCCGATGCGATGGTCGACTCCGGGGTTCCTCAAGGCACAGTGCTCGGGCCGCTCCTTTTCCTTTGTCACATAAATGATCTCCCTGAAAGCGTCAAATCCAAAGTCCACCTTTTCGCCGACGACTGTCTGCTATGCAGACAAATCCGCACCGAAAAGGATAAAACTGCGCTACAGGAAGGTCTGATGTCACTACAAGATTGGACTGAAGAGTTGGAAATGCGCTTTAATGCCAAAATGTGCTACATAATGCACATTAGCCCAAAACACAAAAAGCACACGCACAAGTACAGTCTCAACGGTCATATCCTGGAAAGCGTCTAGGACAACTCATACCTGGTTCTTCAAATATCTGATGACATCAAATGGGACAACCACGTTCGACAAACTGCTGACAAAGCCGCCATCGCCCTTGGCATTCTACGCAGAAATCTGAAGTTCCTGTCCAAAGACTACAAATCCACCGCATACATATCTATGGTTTGACCCATTCTCGAGTATGGTTTCATCGTCTGGGACCCCTTCATAAAGAAAGCCATACACTGCTTAGAAATGATCCAAAAGCGCGCCGCACGCTTCAAAGTAAGCCACTACCAGTCATACTCGGAAGGCTTTATGACTCGCATACTACAGGATATAGGATTAACCCGACTGAAAGACGGCAATATAACAGGTTATCATCCTTCTACAAAATCGCAAATGGGCTGGTACCGGCCATACAACAAGAAACTCACATAAAATCATCTGAAAATAAATGAAGGATAAAACCAACAAAATATACAGGATATGAAAGTAAAAACCATATTGTGAATCACTCTCAAAATAATTTTAAATGTTTTACGATCATAGACTCTAAATGCTCGCAATATAAAATTCATTCTTTCATAGAACTGTAGCAGATTGGAACATTTTGGATGATGATATAGTGAACGAATTAAATCACGAATCGTTCAAAACAAAACTCAACTCTAATATGTTCGATTAGTGTAATAGCGCACACCTCACCATCCGACCTGTTTATGCCCTGTTGAGATTCTGGGTCGTATTTATACAGATAAAGATGTGACTTTCAAAAATGGCCTTCTAGCCACAAGAATTTAAGGAACTTTTTTTTTAAGGAACTTTTTTTTTATTTTTGTCAACTTTTATTAATTTTTTCGTCAATGCAGGATTTAATTTTATTCACAAATATATATCTAGGCTAAACAAACTAAAGCACAATTAGAAATCGGTCATATATACAAGTATTACTATTTTCCTTTTTCATAAAAAGGTGTTCCTCTTATGATTCTAGCCAGCTAGGTAAGCGCAGTGAGCTCAGCTAGCTACAAAAATAGGGACACCTTTTTTAAAAAATATTTTCCTAATGTGATTACCTATTGCATATTTCAATGTAACAAGTGATGCTATTTAAATAAACAGTTTAAAAAAAACGGCTCATTGGGTGCCTTTCTTTAATTAAAATCCTTGATTGTCGACAGCAATTAAAATCGACGCCCTCTTCGACTTCACTATTCATGTAATCAAACTTAAATTATAATTAATTATCAATTACCCTAAATTATTTTTCTCAAAATGCTAGAGCCGAAGGGGCGAAATATTTTGAAGATGAAACTATTCACAACATTTTCACTACAATTAAATGGGCATTCATATTTATTATAGTTGTTATCAGATTTAATTGAATTTAGATTGCATATGCATCTTCTCTCCTGGCAAAGGTCAAATAGGTATTGAAAATGTGACTATATTTTTGTTTGAAAACGCAATATATTTAAAACAAAAATGACTAAATGTTCAATGTATGACACAATATCAAACACTAGAGCAGGTCCAGGTGTTTTTATAACTTTATTCAGATGAGGGGTCCCGAAAAGAAAAAAAAAACAAGATTATTCTTTCCAAAATTCTGTTTTTGAAGGTTGAAATGACTAAATTGAATGTCAGAGAGCTGGTTCCATGAATTACACATTAACATAAACATTTTTAGTGCACACTCAAATTTAATCAAAGTAACCATCAAACCTTGTTTTGAATCATATAAGGACATGGAAATAAAAGTGAAAATTTTTAATCTGTCAAACCATACCTAAACTACTACAAACTACTACAAGCCTTTTTGCAAACTATTGTAAACCACGCATTGGAATAAGGATACTTTCACTTTCTACAGATAAATGACATACCCAAATTTACAAACAATCTAGATACCTCTAAATTGCTTACTCTGAAACTCATGCCGCCATCCTGTCACGAATATACTATGACAACGGGTTATTGTATAATTATATTCCCGAGACCAGATTGAATCGCTTACAATGTCTACAAGAACAACAGAAAAGCTAATAAAACACAAACATGTCGAGCCTAAAGTAATCTTTTATAAAAAAGGACAAATATCTTAAGAAAGTTCCTTAGATTGGATACCCTAACACACTTTAATGGTCACACTATAATGTGGTGAGTACCTCAGTGATACATTTCCTACTAGACTCTAATATCCCTAACACCATAGAACATAACCCGATATACAATGATTTTGAGCGCATATTCAAAATATAATTGATTATTAATCAATGGACTAACTCAATGGCGTAATAGAGTCGAGGATTTGGCCACGTACCTGTGTACAAATCCCATTTCCATATCGCTTGAGCCTTTTTCGTTTTGAGAATGTCTTCCTTTGTTGTACTCATACGTAAGACCGTTTAAGCTGCTTTTATTCTGATTTTGTCGTGCAGCTTCAAACTGGAGATACCAAATGCTTCCAGTCTTGTGCTATCCTCCGAGTTTATGGTGCATGTCTTAGCGGCGTAAGTTGCAATCAGGACGATAAGCGCTTTATTTAGTCTCACTTTCAGAAGTTTGATAATATGCCAGATTGCTATATTCAGTCTATCAAAAAAATAGCGATATATTTCTTCTCGCGTCGTCTTTAGAATTCGAGACTACGCTTCAGAGGAATGCAAAGTCTGACGTTCTCGATTTGCTTCCACCTTCATGCCCAACTTCATTTGCATACCATTTATCGGTGTAGAAGGTGTCGGTTAGAGTCTAGTTCGCTTAGTTCTTTTCATTACAAATTCAAGATAAATGTTGAACATTGTTTGGGATAAATGAGTCTACATTAACTTCAAACCACTCTACAATAACTGCGCATTCCGTATTGTTCATTAAGTTCTTCTACTATTCGGACTCTCTTGAAGCCACCATGAAGGGCGTCTTCTATAGAACTCTCCTCATATAGTGTTGAAGGCGATTTTTATAAAGTTGAAATTAAGTGACACTTGGTGTTTTTTGCCTTATCAATTATTTGTTGAACGGATAAGATGGCATCTACCGTTCCACGACCTGGTCTAAAGCCGATCTGACACTCTCCGAAAGCCACTTCTTTATTTCGTCTTACTGCTGAGACGTACACTGCTAAATGATCAACAAGGGTTTGAGAGTAGTGATATTGTGCGCTATCCATCTGGTAATGGCTTGTCCGCTTTTTGTGTATCGGGGGTAACCATCACCATCAACCATCACAATTATCTGGTGATATGCAGGTTTCCCGTCATTTTGTGAATGTCAAAACATTGTAAAAATAAACGGTTCTAGCGACTCCTGTCATAGCCATGAGTGTACATTTTGACATATATTTGTTTTCTTACGGCTAATTTAGTTTTTTATCATTGTAATATCGCTTTCGAGCCATATGGAAATTACATTTTTATTAATAAAGCAATATGCTTTTGAATGATAAGATAAATATATTCATTAGTTTTAGGCAACAATATATATTCTTTTCATATAATAAGGCCAAGGAAATAGTATGCATATCTTTATTTATCAAAATTCCAAATTGAAGCTCTTATGGTTTGTTTAAAATATATAAAATGTTAAAATGTCCGCCTCTTGCATATTTTCTAGCATAAATTCAAGTAAATGTTGGTTTTGATTCTAAAAATATCCGAATAGAAGTGTTCTTGCATCAAAAATAGCAAACAAACTAGATTTTCTAATTTTTATTGTATCATACTTGAACAAACACATCCATTTGTTAACATTATCATCAATACTTCCTTCAGAATATGAGATAATTGGTTTCATAGCAAAACAATTTTATAGCAGTTGTTATAACATACAATTCTTACAATAATAAAGCAATAATGAAAATAAAATACAACTTAAAAATCAATATATTGAAGTGCCTATTTATTCATTTCTTGAACAAAGTTTTATCATTTTTCGATAATTACTAGTTGTTTATATAGCCATTCTGATATAGCACATTATTCATTTTCATGCATATTTTTCTTCGTTAACATATTAACACATTTATGTGATTCTTTTTCATTTTAGTGTAATACAAACATTGTGTACACATTTACGTTTTGAGCAAGTTAATTGTAATTTTCTCGCTTACAATATACAGCTAAAAAGCTGTGTGAAATGACATTAATCTAAGTAACATTAGATTAATTTATGCAAGTATATATTTTAATGTCATGATTTATGAAACGGTTCATTCAGGGACAAGACGTTGTCATTTTTGCATTAATTTGACATATTTTCACCTTATATTACCATATGTAGATGCTTACACCAGGTCCTTTTTTACCTCTATGGTCAGTTTCATTCTCTTATCAATTTTGTATTTGAAAAAAGTTCAATCTAATGATGGAAGGATAACAAACCTTTATCTAGTTATAATGTGTGTTTTTTTTTTCTATTTTGCAGTTTATCACACAGAACATATTTGAAGCTCTTTGAAGCTTACTTTTTTTCTGTCACAGTTGATGAATCTGAAGTCGTTAAAATGAATTTATATTCAAGCCAAGTGTGCAACCTTATAAATAATTTTAACCAAGCTAGATCTACATCACAACCTAGTAAGCACCATAGATATACATAATATTACACAAATGTACATAATACAGTGTTCTAATACATACTGTACTTGAGTATTAAAACCATACAAAATAAAATCAAAACAATTACTTTCCATCACAAAATGAACATTTTACTCACTTAACCAATACACGGCAGGTTTTCCTTACGGTTTTCTCTTAGAGCCATAAACAAAATAGACATAGAAAGATACAAAAAAAT
The DNA here is from genome assembly GCA_001703475.1 of Hydroides elegans. Taxonomy (NCBI): domain Eukaryota; kingdom Metazoa; phylum Annelida; class Polychaeta; order Sabellida; family Serpulidae; genus Hydroides; species Hydroides elegans. Next base: position 24,161 of record LQRL01161428.1, read on the forward strand.
ATTTCACATTTTACTTAAATGCATCACACATTATAACATAAACTATTCGGTTCCATGCTTGGAATGTTAAAGAATTGATATATAACATCATTTAAGCCGAATCGCTACATTTTTACAAGACCTCATGTTGATAATGAACGTGTTCGCTATAGGTCCATTAAATAGCCAAGTATCACATTTAAGAGCACATTCTGTAAATTAAATTTATTCTTTTACGTTTAGATAAAAAAAATAATAAAACGCACATATTCGAAAATGATAACGAAATAATTATAAGTCGAAACGAAGGTAGAAGAAAATTACACCATACAATATTCGGGTCGAAATAAATGCATTAAATATTTAATCAAATTAAGAATAAACAATCGGTGGGTGTGGTAAAATAAGATAATGTGTTCATTTACAAGAGTTTTGGGACAATCAAGTGCGGTCAAATTAATATTGAATAGTTTCTTTAAGAAGTTTGAAGCTAGGTTTGACCAATTTTAAAGTACCGTAAAGATCATATGGGGTCATGGATGATTCATGGATTGTTCTGAGTTGGTACTCCCAAGCGAACAGACAAAGGGGTCACCGCGACATATATTATTTTTATAAACAAGAAAGTGTTCATATAAGAGTATAAAAAATAAACTCGTGAACATCTTTTCTTCAGAAAGATTTTTTTACCCAACAGGTTAGAGCAGCAAGTGCGTTGGCGAAACAAACTTAATGTTTACAATATATCGCCGAAATATGTAATATTAATCGAAATGAAATACTCAAATAAGTGTCTACGTAAGTTGCCATCCCATTAAAAGGTTAGCCGACCAGGGGTAAGATAAGCTGCTATAGAAACCAATCGAAATTACTTAGTATAGCATTTCGTTTCACAGCTTAGCAGTGACTGTTATTATAATTATCATACAATGAAGTACTCTCATATCGAAATTGGATGCATAATTAACACCGTTTTCTAATTGAATAATTTTATGCTGAATGGCGGATAATGAATTCGTAATATTTGCTAAGAGCTTGCTTAGCATGGGTTCTAATGATTTTGATTCAGGCCCAATTTACAAATTAATCGGAAATCGTATAAGGGCCCTGTGCATAAAATGACGATTTTGTAGAAAACGGCTCTAAAAGTTATATTAAGTTGTATCAATTGCGAAAATTCTTATTTCATTTGCCTTTTTTTGTATATTAATTTCGAAAAGTCGTTTTAGTGTTCAATTTAATGTAAACGTTTTATATCTGATGTAGTCTACGTGAATCATAACAAAGCCAAAGTGTACTTTAAGATTAATTACCCATATTCATGTTGCATTAAAAAAAAAGACTTTAATCATTTGGACCAGAATCTATGTTTTTATTTTGATTTAATTCTGAAAATCTTTTATGAAAATTTATAAATTGCATTGTAATGAATATCGAGTCTATTTCTTAAATGTCACTTTACTTTCGTAAATACTCGGATAATTATGAAATCATGTTATAGATAGAGAAGGAGAACCTTAAACGTTTAAAGATCCCATCCCAAACAACTACTTAATTACATTTTTATTAATCAAACATCACTTCTTGAAAGAAGTCTAGGATTTGAAAAGCGTTTTGGCGAGCACCACATTTTCACAGGATTGCAACTTTCTTAAAATAATATTTAGCCAGATGTGTCCTATTCTATGAAATTGGTTATTTTTCCTTAACTTGATATGTATGATCTTGTGAAATAATAAACATATCTTCATTTTCATTATCCCAAGGTAAACTATCCAATCAATTTTCTTTTTCCAATCGTAATTTTTATTTTTTTTAGAATGGTTCCGAAAGTTTGATCAGGTCTGTTGATCTTGCAATAGGGATACATATTGTCCTTTTTTGATAAGAGATAAAACAAAACAGTTCTGACGGGCAAATCATCCATACGGATGCCATGGGATGTCCTTCAATATTCGGACCTATTTGAGAAAACGTACGATAGTACAATCACTTAATATTTTTTTCCGGGTAAACTAAATTATATAAGCTAACAATAATAAGTGTAACTTAACAACATGATAAAACTTAATACATCTCATTGTTATACATCTACTTTTTTTACAGCAACCACTTGTAATCACCCATTCATTTTACTCACTCTACATTTTAAAAACTATATTCACGAATACACCAAAATCACAATTTCGCGCCATTGTTATTCATACTATTTCCGTTTCCGAGATGCACAATCGTCTGCCCTTGGCTCTCGTATTTCACAGTACTGGTTTGAGGTGGTTTCAATGAGTATTTACTGTGCATATGCGGCATGGGACTGCCATACTGTTCCGTGTACGTATTAATACGCATACGACTATTTATATTGCGACAATGACACAGCAGAATCAACTTAAACGGCTGCCGGAAGTCGCGATTAAAGCGCGCGTAAATCACGGGGTTCAGGAAGCTGTTGGTGTAGCCCAACCAGAGGAAGATCGAGTGCAACCAGGGCGGGTAGATATCTCGCAAATCATCGTGTAAGTTGAGAAACGGCGTGATGACCGCTAGGATAAAGAAGGGCAACCAACAGGCTGTAAACGCGCCCATGATCACACCAAGCGTCTTTGTCGCCTTGCTTTCCTTGCCTTTAAGCCGCGGCCGGATACAGCAATTTGCGGGAAATAACCAACATCCGATGCTCTTCGTCGACGATGAATCACCATCGTGGGGCGAATTAATTTTGGGAATCATTTCAGAACTACTTTTACTGGCGTCACTGTGTTTCTTGTATCCGCCGCCGCCTCCTTTTGATTTGCCGTTGGGTCGGAAGATATGATTGGATACCTCGTGGCTATCACGACGTAGAGGTGTGGTCAAACCCGATGAATGTCCGCCGTGGCGTTCGGCGGCCGGTTTCGATTTCGCTTCCTGTTTGGCGATTTTATGAGACACTTTGTAGATGCGATAGTAGATGAAAATCATAGCAATGAGGGGAATATAGAAGGCACAGAACGTTGCATAACACTGATATATGAGGGATTCACTCAAATGACACTCGCCCGGTGCGAGCGTCTCTTTTAAACCGAAAAGCGGCGGTAAACTAATAAGCGCCGATAGGACCCACACACATAATATCATCAACACCATACGTCGTGGCGTGCGTTTAATGGCATACTGAAATGGTCTCGTAATGACGAAGTATCTATCGATGCTAATAGCGCAGAGGTTGAGTATTGAGGCAGTACAGAGTAATACGTCCGAAGATGTCCATGCGTCACATGCGATTCGACCCAGTTTCCATTCACCCGTCACTTCAAGCATGAGGGCGAAGGGCATAACCAGAAGTCCCACCAAGCAATCCGATACAGCGAGTGACACGATTAATAGATTCGATGGCGTCTGTAGCTTACGCACGAGCGCCACTGATAGACAGACTAAGGCATTTCCTAATATGGTCATAATAATAATAAAGCTGCAAATGGTAATGATAATCACTGTCTGCCAGATTGGACGCGCGAAAAGCGGGTCGTGTCCCTCGTCTCCCGTTTCACCACTACTGGAATTAGCATTTGGGCGCAACAGTAGTGAGGTATTATCCACTACCGTGTATACGGGATTGAGATCCCCGTAAGGAAACAGAGTGTGCGTCTCAGACAATGCGGGGTCAAACGCCGCCGCGTTTATTGCGTCATTGGGCTCCATTATGACGTCACAGTCGCCTTTTATACTTCAGTAGGTGTAAATCAATCCATCTTTCACAATATCGAAAAACAAAAACACGTACGAGCGATAAACAATAAATAATAAGCGATTTTAAAACACTCGTTGATTGGTAAAATTATATCCTTATTTTACGCCCATACACCCACTTCAGACTGTAACGTCATAGTAATTTCACTGCAATACGGAGATTAGAAAAGTAGTCCTATACTGTTAGGTATCATCCTTGAATGGTTGGTGACAGTTCAAACACATCAATCACTCCCAGGAGGAGGGCACCAAAAAAGTCGTATTATTTTTGGCATTGATACAGTCCTGGGCTTAATTCATCCCTATTAGCCTTCTCCCATACGCGATCGTAATATCCAAAATCCTTCACCTCCAAAAAGTAACTTTGAGGACTCTTCAACCTTCACTCTTTTTTTCCACTTTTTTTTCGTTTATATTCCCTTGCGATTTTATTCCACTTATTGTGTAAAACTGTCGCACTCTATGATAGATGCGTCACTCGATCCCAACTAATATTCTCAGAGCGACTGAATTAACCTGTTTGTGCTACATTATCCAGAGGTTTGTGTCACAGCAGTGAATTCGCAATTTTATCCCTGAGGCGGCGAAATTGGTTTTCACATCCCTGTACTAGGGAATCAATATATAGTCCATTTATCCAAAAGCAATTCCCCTTTTTTGTTCTCTCTATATCAATTTCGAGGAAAAATAATGACTTTGATCATCTGTTTGAAAGTATGTTTTTAGGCTATAACGACTTTTTAAAAACAGAATTCACCGCGTCGTTTAAGTTGTAAATTAAATGCTTTCTTTCTTAAATCTGTTGATGACAATGTGATAAACAAATAATTTTTATCCGTCAATGCTTTACATCAATTCAATTATTATAATAATTAACACAAAAAACAGTATTTTTTTCACAATATTTCATAATTCCGATTCCAAATTGAGCACAATACATCCATATGATTATGTATCACTCACTCACTAATTTCCAACTTTAAACTGTTGATATGCTATCCAGTTGTTGTTTGAAGCTGTATATCTTGACTCGTTCATTTCACCCTTGGTATCCTTAGTGTCTCTTAGCTTTTGAAAGCTCTCTGGCAAGATGATAAGTGGTGGAAAACTTTTTGCGACATTTAACCGAAAAAAGGTCCTCCACCTCTGCTCAGAAAAGAGAGCTCTTTTCCTGCTTGATCAATTTCCTATGAATTCAGTCCGCCTCAAAGAGGAGTATAGGACGCACCACTATTATGTCTCATTTTTCTTCTTTTTTGAGTCAAAAGAGAGAAGAGATTCCGTTGAAAGCTGATCGACAGCCGTGAGTTATTGGCTGTTCTCAGCAAATAGATTTTCTACTTTGTTTAAAAACAACATATAATTAATTAATCCGCTATATATGTAATAGAAGGAGCACATTGCAAGAGCCCTCCTTTGAGCGGAAGCCAATGACTTAGATATCCTCAGATTGTCCTAATGATATTCTTTTATGCGGCCTTCTTAGCGCGATTATTATTTGTCCTCCCTCCTGAATTCATTATAGTTTTGCGCGCTCCACAATTATGTTATCCACCACCAATGCTCACATATGTATATAAATGGATCTTTAGATCATATTTTGTCTTAATCGATAACCGGGCAATGTCCACGTTGAGATAATTGGCATTTTCCGAAGATCCTGGCTGGATAAGTTGTCGCGAAGAATATTTAGTCGGTCAGTGCTTCTTTGATACTCTCTTGATTACAGCTTAGCAGCTGCACACGCCGTAATGTGGTGACCTGAAACATAATAAACACATTGTGAAATCAGGAATATGATATAATTCGATAATATGATACATTTCAACTTATGATTTAGCTATGAAAATATGAGTACATTTCAACTATTTGTACTTATGATTATTGCCACAATCTACGTCAGACGTGTAAGTTTTTTTATGTAGAACCAAAAAAGGACTAATATGCTTTAAATAAAATTTCAATTTCAGCAAACGGCAGATTAACTTACAAATGAATCAATAACGGTAATAAACTTGTGATGATTCACTTTTAATTTATTTGCATTAATATGATTAATGAATATTTATAGCCTCAAATGAACAATTATAACATTCATCATATCGAACTGTTTCAGTGATTTGTAAATCGCTGTAATACATATCGATGTTGATCACACAATAGGGGCGGATAACCAACATGATTCGGGAGACCTAATGCTTAATATATTTGGGTCGAATTGGAGTTTAAAGGAAAGAGGAGTTGGGACTCCAATTTTGTTGTTGTAAGTTTTTATAAAATACATAAGAATGAACATTTGAGAAGGAACGCCCGGTTCGTGCGCCCCCTCTTAATCCGCGCCTGCATTAAGAGCACAAAAACCATACCATCACTGATTTTTCTCATACGTAAACTTTACTCATAGTTGCGTCTGGTCCGTCACACTAAATCCAATCCGAGTGCCATAGAATGGTTGGTTTAAAACGACAATACGGTAATGAATGTATGATTAGTTTATGGTAATACATCACAAGCAAAGGTATATGCTAACGTCACATAAACATTTCTGTTGACCTTTTGCACAAGGCGCGGTAATGCACTGGGAGTAAGGACCTGGCTACGTTGGAAGCGTTTTTATCGAGCTCTTTTTTCAAGAAACTCAGTTTTCCAATGTATTTTCTGTGAGAAACGCGACAAGCTTTCAAAAATGCAAACGCATTTAGGTGCGTTAATAGGTTTTCCATAAGAAACACATTTGGAGGCAGGGTTTGCTTAGGAAAAAAAAGTTAGAAAAGGTGTCAAATGTGCCCAGGCCCTAGAATGAACTGAGAGGTTAGTGTTTAGTTTCCACATCATTTGCTTTTGCTCATTACTTCATATGTTTCCACATTTTCTCTCTACACTTTTGCAAATCGGAAAAAAACGAGAAGCTGTCTTCTTCATATTCATTTTGTGATCTTTATTGTGTTGCAAGTAATATTCATTCGTGCATTCACAATGCAAAGCTCTATATGCCTTGTAACGATCCAAATATTTTTTTATTCAAATATATCAGAATAGCAAACGAATGGCAAGGAACCATTTCTAAAAGCAAATCAGGCCCAACCTAGGGTCAGCACTTTTTGGGACAAAAACCAGCTGAAGTGGTCCACTAAAAGTAATTGCCACCAGCACAAATCAAAAATAGCATGAAATATTAATAAAGCGAAGAACAAACACTAATCAAGCGTACGAAAAAGTAAATAAGCACGATGTGAAATGTTGCAACCGCATTTGATCATATTATGTTCTCCAAAAACAATTCCAATTAAATTTACTATAAGCAGATTTTATAAATGAAAATGGACATGTTCTGTCCTCTGTCATTACAATTGGATGACTTGAGAGCTATAAAATGATGCATAAGGGCATGACCATATTAGAAGCTTTTTAGAGCGTTCTCCTAACAAACCGATATAGTCTTTATGGAAAACTCAAAACACACCAAACGATCCATGCTTTAAAAAACGCTTGTCCCGTTTTCGAGTGTCCATTAGAAATGCATCGGAACGCAGGGGCTGTAAGGAGAAAAAACGAAAACGCTTCCGATGGGGCCAGGCCCTAATTTATTCAGTAACAAAAAGTCACGGAATTTTGGAAACCTGACCAAATGTAATTCCTATATTGGTTACTATAAAATGCACAGCAATTCTAAAAATGAAATCGGTAAAAAGGTGGCCTTTGGCTTAAGTAACCAAATTATGAAATACCAAAAGGGGCGCCAGCTTACGCCCACCTATCTGGTTCTCATGACTTCCCTCAAATTTAATGAAAACGACAGAGTAGGTTGGCTATACAATTACACTATGCCATCATGTGTCGATGTATCGAACAAGATTAAAACCCGAAAAAAAAACATTCGAAATCTCAACTATCAGACTATGGTACAATTGTAACCATTTGAAGGGTAAGGGCGCGCACTGGTGGAATTGCTGCGATCGCTGCAACATTCAAAGAAAACCAGACCAGCAGACTAGCGATATATACTTAATTATCTTAGAATTTCTCAAAGATCGCAAAAATAAAACCGCCAGCGAGTGTCCTTACCATAAGAGGTCGAATTCCATTTGATTCCATCCCGTTTTATCTCTGATTCAACCGGTCATGGTACAACCAGAATGCTTATATGCCATTCAACACCAACCATATAGACTGAATAAATATTAACGCGACTCCGTACAATGTTTGAAAATCACAGCAGCTCAATAGAATGCATTAAAATCATCAACTGATGTTACGGGGCATCAATGTCATAGCTTTGCTAAAGCTTTGTTGTTTGTTGCACTTTAACCTACTCGACCAAATCACATAGAACAATGTCACAGGAGGATTTCACGTTGTAACGACAATTTATCGGAACAAAACATGAAATTTGACATTATAATCTTGAAATCTTTCTAATAAATCAATTTCGGTTAAAATCTGACCATGTACATATATGGCCGATGTGCTGTGGTCTGGATCAACAGTTTATACTGTAAAGGTGACGTTATTTCTAATCCTCATAGCAACGTTTTCCTTCTCGCACTAGATTCACATTCAAAAGAGCCGGGGATTCAGAAGGCTCAGTTTCTTATTTAAATGTTGACAGAGTAAAAAGCCCCCGATTATGCGGAACGTTCCGAGTTGTTCCACAGTATGAAACCCCACACAGTGTTAAAGCTGCCGCAAAATATCCGAGGAGAAGTCGTATAAATGCTGTGAGCTTATAGAAAATGACATTAAATGAATAGAAAACAGTAAATTGACTTAGCAGTCGGTATAAGAATAATGTAATAACACTAGCGACTGTCAGTTTGTGTTTCAGCTGTACGATGGTTGAGGTCTCTTGAGGAGAACCCCATGAGATATTATGTGTAGGATGTGTCAGTAAGTTAAATTGAACTTACTCGGTAAAGGTTTGAAATAATGAGGGATGCCATATATTAACCATTACAATAAACCATTCTCGGAATGCAGATTTTTTTAAATAAACATTTAGTCCAAGCAAGGAATTTTGAATTGTTCTCTTGCATATAAAAATAAAATAACGAGTTTATTATCTTTTTTTATTATTTTTATTAGATTTCTTATTTAATTTTTGTTTATTCATATTTATGTTCATAACAGAATATATCACTTCTATTAAATTAACTAGAATAGAATAGAAGTTTCACTGTCATTATGAACATGTTTTAAATGCATACAACTTGTAGCCTGAATTATGTTTGATTTAGTAAAATTGGTAACACACGAAGATTGCTTGGCAAATATGGCGTTCTTCTTTTTAAACCAGTAATGAAAATATGACACAGATAAAAGAGATTTTCTGGATGACAATAGACGTTACGCGTCAAATTTAAAACATGAAACTTAATTAGACAATACAATAGTTCAAAATAATTCCGGGTAGGTAACGTACACATCGGAGGGAAGGATCCTGCATTACGTTATACCGTAAACAACAGAGAATGACTGAGTTTTGAAACGAACATCCAGTTTAGGTACCCGATGCTGGCTTTGCCAATAGAATTCGTTGTACTTTTAAATAAATATGAATATTTCATGGATAATAAAAAGAGCAACCTAACCCATGGACGGAACCGGATATCTAAACATGCCCCATCGTATTCACCCGTAAAAAGGCATCACAAGGTTGTCCCCACTGCCCCCCCCCAACCCTTAATACAGGCTCGTCTGTTCTCCCCACCACCACAACCAACCATTAATTCATTTCGATTGAGAAAGCATAAATCTCAAATTTCATCACGGCAACCTATTCCCCGACGTCCTCTTGTATTAGCCCCGCTGAACCGCTGGCCATGTGTGCACGTCAAAGTCAATTCACTATCTCATTATTACACTCGTTTTCCCATTTAAGGGGCTGACCACATTGGAAGCTCATACTTGCTCTTTTTCCTATTCCACCCTCCTTTAAGGGCCTGGACACACTGGAAGTTTTATGGCACATTCACGTCGAGGTTTTAGCACAATTATTCACTATTTCATTATTACACTAGTTTTCCCCATTCTAGGGCCCGGCTGCATTGGAAACATACACTATTATTTCACTATTTATTATTTCAGTATTTTTTTTCTGTACGTAATATCCATTGGAAATTCCTCATCGCGCCTACCCATTTTTCACACGCAATGAGAGTTTCGGCGTTTTCATATATTATCCAAATATAGATATATAATCTACTTTAAGAAAGGGGGTTTTAGAAGTGAAAGCCTCCCGTATGGCCGGGCTCTTACATTCATTTCCCCTGTCAACCTTTCGCTTAAACAAAAATGAATCTACAATTCCGTGTTCGCACCTTTACGTTACGTGCCGAGGACTTCAAATTTCAAAAGCTGCGAATGAGTTTGAATAGGATTTCCCTGTTTCATGACCCTTCCCATGAAGGGACATTCATCAACGGGGCTGTCGACACGGATAGCGACAAGGCGCGGCAAGCGGCAACATATTTATATGCTCATGTCGCTAGTCCTATAAGGAATATATTAGTATATTAACGCGTGCCGTGCCTTGTCGCTTCCCGTGTGATCAACCCCTTAGAAGTAGAAGCTAGATTACTGTATATTAAAATATTAACGTTTTCACGACTTCGAGGGACGTCCAAATGACGTCGTGTTAACATTCCTCACAATATAGGTTTGTACTCAACAAGAATCAAAGATTGTGGTAATAAAAACTGGCAGCGACAAATTGCATCCAATTCAAAACTCATGGGGGAGGGAGGGAGAGGGGGAGTTTTCAACATTTCGTTGTCACTGCCGTCGCGTAAAATCATCGGCTTTGATGCTTGACATTAGAGATTACATCAATATTCTAATTATCTTACGTGACTTGTGTTTTTATAATGCTGCGTATACTCAGCTGTGACTGTGAGTATTTCTTGTTTGAATTTTTGCTGCCTTATTGGAAGAGTAATTAAATGGCTAGCTCGATGTTAAATATTAAGTAAATGTTGATTATGATTTTTATTTATAACTGGCTAGCACTCTTTCATTTATATTTTTAAATGGCTAGCACCCTGTTATGTGGCATTAAATTAATGTAGATTTATATATATATATATATTTTTTTGGAAAATCAGAAATAAAAATTGACGACATGCATGATGTCGGAAATGTTATTTCATGCCGGGAAATATTCTATTAAGAAATGATATGGAAAAGAAGGACAGTACGCTGAGTTCGTAAAATGCGGTATCGGGCGGACCTCAGCCATCGCCCGTCTGATCCCGTACCCTCGGGCCTTACAATCATCGTATTGTCCTCAAAACACAAAATTCCACACACTCAAACGAAATCAGCCCCAACTAACGCATCCAAAATCCAATGTTCAGGCGCCAAAATGAAGCCGATTTCCTAGCTCCAGTAAAAGTGGCCCCAAAAACTTGAAGAGCAAAGTCATTTTGGGGGCTTGTTTGGCCGAAATCGGTTCTCCTAATGAAGTTACTGCCTTGTGTTATTGAGGGTAAAGCGGCGCAGCACAAAGAGACAATGTAATGTGGCTTCCTAATAGCTTTGGCATCCCCCAAACATTGAGATGAAGCAAATCTCAGAGACCCGTTATGGATTAATGCGCGGTTGCCAAACTAGAATTCACATTTAAGTGTGATTATTCATAGGAAAAACGACAAGGTTGCTGATTTTCACGATTATATAGGTCTATAGTAAAAATAGTAAATTGGAACCTCAATTAAAAATTAATGTAAACTCTATTTGTCATTTGATTATGTCACATAAACCTTTATTTTTCGGTGCTAATGAAATAAGTGTGGGCGGTAACACAATATTTTGCAACTCTAAAAAACATAATTCTGGTTTTAGCTTTTGTTATTTTCTGCTCAATCGTATTTTTACGTAATAGTAAAAAATAAAATACGAATGGTATACATAACATTTTGCACCGTGAGTTACGAATAGTTTTTTATATGTTTACATTTTCTCGAACGAAATCCAATTATAAGCGATCTGAGATGCATGTTCCGGGTACAAAGTAGAAATTTTGAACTCTCTATTTTTGAACTCGCAATTTTCTTATCTGCACGTTAACTGTGTCATGGATCGATATATAGAGTGATATCACTCTATATATCTATCGATATATAGAGTGATAATAGAGTGATAATATCTTTACAAAATAAAAGGATATATACTTGAAGATGCTATAAACATTTTACATAAATTTCATTAATTATTATTATTATACTATTACTATCTTAATGTAATATATATTCCCGATAAAAATGGTGATCGTCTTATAGGATATAACCATAAACGTTTAATCAGAACGAACGTTTAAAAAAGATGATGAATATATGCAAACAAAATCCACACATTATCTCCTCGCTGCAGACCTCTCAATCGCAAATATTATTTTAGATTATATCGATCGAGCTCGTGATCCTTTTCAAAAATGTAAAATCAAATCCTTTATTTTCATTTAATCATTTTTTTCTCTTATTTTGTAAAGGTGAGAGATAATATTGTCATTAAGTTGAAAACACTATCTATTCAGAAATGCTTTTCTTTTTTTTCTTTCAAATGTCTAGTCATATGCATAGTAACGTTTTTGATACGATAATTTGTATAAATACAAGTTTAGTTTGTGTTTTTATACTTTTGCTCTAGTTTTAAGAATCATCTCTCTGTGACATATATATTTTTTTCGATTTTTGCCCTTATCAAACTGACTATACAAGGTATCCATCCCGTCTAGAAACGTTATAATGATTTTGGGGCCGATTAAGGACGGTTATTCTATCTAATTTTATTTTTTTCTACAACAGCATCTAAGTCTATTTGCTAGAAAATTTCTCAATAAAAAGAAAATATGAAAGAACATACAAGGTATCTATCCAAGTCTAGGAAAGCGTTATGATAATTTTGGGATCGGCTGAAGAATGGTCATTCTTTCCAATTTTGAGAAACATTTTTGGCTATAACAACATATACTTTCAACAATCATTCTACATGATAAAAACAATAAAATGAAAAGAACATACAAGGTCTCCATCCCAGTCTAGCAAACATTATAATAATTTCGGGGTCGGCTGAAGAACGGCCATTTTTTTCTTCTTCTAATTTTGAGAACCATCTTTCTCTCTCTCTCTCTCCGGCATATATTTTCTTTGATTTCCCCTTTTCAAAATAAAACAAAACAAGATACATACAAGGTCTGTAAGTCTAGAAACGTTATACTTATTTCGGTTTCTATTGAAGAGCCATTCTCTTTAACTTTAAAAAGCAACTCTCTCTATGACACATATTTTCCTTTATCAAAATGAGTAAAAAAGAACAATAAAATGAAAAGAACATAAAGGTTTCTATCCCTATGTAGAAACGTTATAATAATTTCGGGGTCAGCTAAAGAACGGCCATTTGAAGAGATTATCCAGTCGTGCTGATGCATTTATATTAGCGCAATAAGAGAATTGTGATTTGCTGTGGATTTGATGGGACAGCATTTGAAGAGTTCCGTGCATAAAGATACAAAGGAAAAAGAAACAACATTGTTTCCAATTACAAACCCTCACACTTTTTGGCGTTTCGTGAATAAAAATGAAAAAACGATGGTACAACCATTTACGCAAAGGGAAAAGCTTGGAAAAAAGCACGAAACCCGATATTTTCGAAAGCCACACTTGTTTAAAAACATAGCAATTTATACACTCTGTTCACGCAAAAATTTAGGATATTTCTTTGCGTGAACACGCCTTTAGGTTTCATACTGTTAATAATTTCCATCTTTGTGTTTAAACATTAAGTGGAGTTTAAAACCAGGGTTTTGAAAATCGACTCTAGTAATCATAATAAGTTCTATCATAAAGCGAAATATTATCAACTTTCCACTCAGAAAGTATGCCTATGATTAATGTTAAGGTTCAATTTTCTCATTTGACCCTGGTTTAACGTTATGTGACATATTTTGAATCAGACATCAGAAAAAAAAGTAGTTTATAGACAAGTACCTATAAGCATGAAGCTCTTCATTTCGATAAGGCAACGAGGGATGTTCCCTGGAAATGAGGGTTGTCCCTTTATCTGACTTTATGCTAACAGCAGCCCGGACCGAAAAAAAACCCTTATGTATATTTTGAAGAGGAACTGTAACAAATCTTTACTTGAGAAATTAGCCACATTCATGAGATTCTTTAGGAAATAAGATACTATAGTATCCGAATAGCGTTTACGAAAAAACGATCAATAATTATTTTTAAAAATATCACATTTGTATAAAAATTGGTGTTATGGAAATATTTTTGCTCTTCAAGATTTCAAGATTTCTGTATTGGAAATACTGCGATATTTAACATAATTCAGGGGGAAAATTAATCGGTCACCTATTTCAATAAACTCTAGTTTACCAGAATCTGTGGTTTCTGGAAATCTATGAAAAGAAATAATTTAATGTTATATATTAGGACAGTTATAGATTGATTATTTGTCAATATTTTACTATAAATAGACACATATATCGCAACCAAAATAGCCCATTTGAATAAAGACATCAATTAAATACTTTGAACTATTAATTAAATTAACTTCCGCTTTTATATATAGATATCAAAATTATATGAGCTATTTATGGCTTTATAATTGAGTGATAAATCGGGGAATTCATCTTTTGAATGAATCTCAGATAAATTATGGCTTAATTAATATATAAGAAAATAAACATACCACCTATTTAATTAATTAATATGTCAATCAAAAGAGTATATTTATAAGTTTCATTTGCTATCTATTTACGGAACACATCATTCAATAAAATAAAAAAAAAAACATAATACATGTATAAAAAATGTCAACAAATAGCATGTGTCAATAAATAGCATATTTGATGAATTGATATGTCAATCAAAACACATATCTTTAAGTTTCATTCACTATCTATTTACAGATCACATCATTCAATTAACAAAACAAAATATACTAATTAATAGCAATACAAACTCACAGCACCCCCATATACAAGACTACTCGCGTCTATCTTTCAATACACTGATGTCACGCTACATTTCTATTACAGATCCTGATGAATCGTAAATAACTTTGGTCCGTTTGGCACCCAACAAAACACCCCCGTCTTGTCGCGTGACAAGGGGTGGTTGTTCGTTATGCACTTGCAAATGCATTTCTTATGTCAATCATTGAGGCACCTGGCGAGTGAAGAGTTTATGAGGTAGTATGAAAATAATATATCAGTTACTTTTTTAACTGTTTCATTCTTCTGGATTTATAGGTCTTATAAGAAGATAAAAAGATCGAAAAAACGTAATTGACATATCGGCGCTGGGTGAAGTACTTCAAATGAATTAGAAATTGATTCTGGATACTACACTAGTTTCCATCATTTCTTCGTTCATTCATTACATTTTTGCTGCTACTCTGGTAGTTTAAATGTTATTTATTATAGCCTTGCCACATAGATTGATTTTTATTATGAGTGACTAGGAATGAACCAATTCATAAATATATTCAACCTTTTTATCTTTTATATAAATTATTTGTAATAGGGCTCACTCATATTTCACAGTGCTATATGATAATACTTAACTTTATGATATGAAAGAAATAAAATCAATAAATACAATAAAAAATGGAGTATTTGGTGTACTCTCTGACACGCGCAAGTCTACTCACATACTCAGCTTTTCCGTCTTCATAAAGGCGCGGTATTAGTAAGGGGTTAATGAGTTATTTATTCTTATGCCATTATTGTCTAAATGGACACAATGTGTCGTTCATTGATGTTCTAATGGATTCTATAGAACAAGATGATAAATTATTGGGTATACCGGATAAGTTATTAAACAAAAGTGAAACCACATGTAGCATGTCAAGGGTTTATATCACGTATAAATTAAATCATGAGGAAGGTTTTATCGGCAATATTCGGCCTATACATATAGCATCAACGATAATACCACGAATAAATTTAAGATCCGGATATAGTATCATTTCATGGATCCAAGCTGTGTCTTTTTAATAAGGCAACTCAAAGAGTTTTGATTGATAGAGTATGAAATATATTTACAATATAATACATCATTATAATCCAAGTTAATATTAAGTTTTTGGCTCAGTCTTTCATTAAATGCTATGTGATTTTAAATGTTGTCAACGCTCAATGTGTTGTCGTTTTCGTGCTGATTATTTTATCAAATATTATATGTTCTTATTTGAATTGATTTGATTCAAGCTGATAAAACAGGAAATAACAACAAATCAATGTATACAGCTCTCTAAACCAACATATAAAATATGTAGAAAAAGTCAACTCAAATTACAACTGCACTCAGACAAACTGTCCGAAAGAGTAACCAGTTAATTCTGAAACACATGCAGAGAAAACAGAGGTCATTCAATTAAATATCGGAACCCAACTGTTTACGCTCTATAGATCTATGCTAGAACATAAACAATCTAATTTTCAATCGAGTAAAAAACGTTCACATTTTGGCATAATTAGCCATATAAGCTATAGTATCCAGATTAGCCACTAAACAATCCACTAAGGGCAGAGTGCTAAACGAAGCAAAAACAAATGTCGGACTGACCTACTAATGCATGAACAAAATAAACGTCAGCAACTCTGCGGCAAAATTGTTTGCTCAACTAATGAAAGAATACGGAAATGAACATACTGGAGCATGAGTGCTTTTTAATCAAGGTGTCGGATGAAAACCCGAGTGGTCTGTGAGCAAAACTTAAATATTGTTGGGTTGAGGGAGGGGAAAAATGGTCACAGACAATGAGAGGTTGGGTTTATGCAATATCATATTATTTCACGGTGGAAATATTGTCATAGATATCAAAAGGTTTAGTTTATGTAATATCACACAGTTTCAGACTATATCGAATACTACGGCGAATGTAGCCATACCGGACGCTTTTTGGGCTTAATTTCTCTATCAATCCGCATTTTCTAATGTATTCTCATTGAAAACTCATTAAAAGGTCTCCAATGTGGAAATGAAATAACGACGTCTTTAGGATGTCATATGACGCCTGGTCTTGCTGGCAACCACTCGGAGCCAATACAACAAACTTTTTGTCTTGTTGATACACCAAATAAAACACACATGGCACAATGATTAATTACATGCATCATATCATAACAAAATTGATGAATAATGCATTGAATTCTTCTAAGATATCCATTATATGATATATGTTATGATATATTATTTAAATCACAATTGATAACATATCAAACATGCTTTAAAGAAAATGAGCTCAAGAAATCTCTAATTCGAGAACAACGTTGCGACATCGGGATTGGTTTACAACCACTTGGCAGCTAAAACAAAAACTAAATATTCTTCTGACTGAATCACAGACCATCTTTATGAACAGAATGTAATGATGGATAACACATCCATATCATAGCAAATGTGATTGATTAGAGTCTACTCCAATGATCGTCTACAAGTACACGGGGGAGCACAAGGGGGAGTGAGAAGACAATATAACGGGCTGTCAAAGATGATGCGGTCAGCTGTATGCAATTGAAGGGGGTTCCGTGCGTAAAGGTACTAAATAGATTCGAGCTATTTTGAGAACTGAAGACCCAAAACATGATATCGATTATCTATATCATAAAACGATGTTTTCATCTGACCACCTCAGCAGACATTGTGCCTATTGTTAATATAATTGTTTCACATTTATCATATAAAATGGATTCAAAGGTCATGTGACCCATTTGGATCTCAATGTGAAAAAAAATATATATGGAGCTATTGCCTTTATGCATGGAACCCTTCATTTTCATTTCACAGTGTCACTAGGCCTCTATAAGATAGGGACAATGATCCCTAACACAGCGACTTAAGACTCATATAACATGGATTTTAAAGTACTTTGACCCCTAAAACAATGCAAAAAAATGTTATCGATTTAGTACGTTTATGCACGGAACCCTTCTATTCTGTTTTACTCAATGTCCCATAAGATAGGGGCAACGATCCCTAACACACCATAGACACAAGGTGACGGCTCAAGTGGACAGTTTCTTAATCCTTGAGACATGTATCGGGTTTTGTCTCAAAAAGATTAGTTTCTTTTCATAGCAAAAGTGGATTTTATTGTTATACTTGATAAGTAATCAATATAAGATATAAGTGTTTTTCTAAATAAAGCGGTAAATATGATTTTGTATGATTATTATAAAATAACTTTTACATAATTCAAAATGTTATTCAAAATAATGCTGCGGAGCCTTGAGTGTGCTTATTAAACAACCTCATATTTGAATAATATTATAGATAAACTAAACATTCTTGAAAGTTATCACCTCGAAATGTTTTTTGTTATCATATTAGAGTTATTGTAACGGGAGCAAAATGAATAGTTCGGAGATGATTAATAAGAAAATCACGTGATTACAATGCAAAAGGGCACTTAATGCATATGAAAGCAATAATGTTGTAAACATGCAACGTTTAGTGCTGATTGATATTTAGTCATTTATAAAGACATAATATATGATTACAAATATTTCAACATTCTATTATCATAAAATAGATAAAGACAGCGATTAACATAAATTTGATTTAGTATTCGCCATTCTGTTTCAGGAACTGACGTCATTATTCTGTTTCCAGTGCCTCTAAACCCTCATTATACACCTACTTAATCCCCGGTGTTGCATGTCGTGTGTTACATGATGGGTATATTCACAATATACACTTTGGATTATGGATCTCCCCATTAACACTGTGGGTGCAATAAAGTTGATGCGGTTGTTTGAACCGGGAAGAGATGGAAGTTGACATGTGACGTCATTAATCAAGCAGTGACGTCATCAGAATATTGTAATGTCATCAAATGTCATGAATATTGTAATGTCACCACGTCATCAAAATATTATAAAAACGCCCACTTCGGGGAACATGGAGGCCGAACCATAGATTACAATGGCTCGAAATGATTCGTAACACGTTCTATTTTTGGGAAATTGATCTTTTAATATCAAATTAGAATATTTCAATTCAATATTCTTTATGTGATATTCTTTATTTGCATATGAATATTGTTTATCATCACAAGTGCTAATGCATAACATATTGAAAATGATTTTAAACCACAGGGCGCGATAGTCATGTCGTTCCTTGCCAAAATAAAAAAAGAGTAAAAACTGGTAAAAACTTATTTTATGTAACCATTTTTAAAAATATTTTTCAAGTGAGCTAATTTGGTAATATTTCACAGATTGTTGGATATTTATGTCAATACATATTAGATAAGTACATTTCGAAGACTTTAATTCGTAATTTATGCTCTTTTTGCTTGTAAGAAAAATGCAAGTAAAAAGCTCAAATGATTTATGATACGTGATAGTTCCTACTAATTTGAAATCGACAGCATTTTATGCGATAACCATCATGCTATCATATTGTTCCTTTTGTTAGTTCCATACAATACATATATCGAGTGTGAAAATGTAATCTAAATATCAGTTACAAAGGCCTGAAGCCGTCGATTTTTATTCGAGTTTAATTTTTATTTAAATGGCAATCAAAAGGTAACCATTATCCTACTTGTACATTCATATGCGGATTGAAATAACAATGTATTACCTCGCTTGAAGGGTCTTTTTTATTTATGTATGTCCTCTGTTAGGGGTAAGAACATACAAAAAGTTAAAGGGATAATATGTAACTGAATAGGAAGTTAAACATTGTTAGAAATCTGAATAGTAAACTGATAGGTTTCCACTACATCAAATATTTATTTTAAAAATTACTAAGAGCAGTTACAGCCATAATATGTTGTTGCTATTGCCCTTTAGGGTGACGTTACATAAACCGAGCATATCAAATAACAGGGCAGAGATTTTTACTGTTATCTTATTGTGACATTCACAATATGTTAAGTTCTTCTGTAAAGAAATGAAATACAACCTAGCGAAAAACATCGCGAGTGAATGTGACCCAACCTAAATCAGAACGCGATGACATAGAAAAACGTTTAACTCGCTGGATTTGAGTTTCGAGTAAAGACAAATAAAACAGTAATAATCGCAGTAGGCGATTTAAATTTCGATTTGATATAGCCACAGCCGTAGCCAGTCGCAGTGACGTTGAGTTGATCGCAACCTGCTTAGTTTATTGTATTTAAACAGCCGGTAATTTGACAAACATTGTTGCATTGAACATTGAATTTTCAAGGGCAGGCAAAAGTCAATTGAAATTCATTTGCCAGGCAAACCGCTGATTTTGATGTTACGAGGATGCCCAAAGACAGTGTCATAGCTTACCTATAAGAATGCGCTCTGGCTAAATACATAAACATCGTAAGTACAATCAGATGCAGAATTTAGTGAATACGTGGAATTTTAATATTTTAATACATGGTCTTAATCTAATTTTATCTATGAAACCATAAAGTTTCTTTTTTTTCTTTTAACATCGTTGCTACACGCGTGACATGGAGCATGTATGGTTTGTCTCAGTACATATACCAATATATGAACCACGCTACTGCTTTAGCGAAAGCGGGTCTGTTAATTCCCCCCCCCCATCACATAATAAAATCTCTCTCTCTACATCTGTACCCTCGCAGGGCCTGGCCACACTGGGAGCGACGAAGTGGGATATCAATTGTGGTTCTTATATATTTGTCATACGTCAAAAGTTCCATAAAGAGCATATAAGAACAATAACCACTGTCGCTCCTCATCGCACCCAGTATGGCCAGGCATGTACTAAGGTCCATATTCTCCACTCTCCGTTGCCTTAAACCTTAAATTTTGACGGCTCGGAAATATCGAAAGTTTAAGGTTAGAGAGCAGAATATAGGTCCTGGTGACCATGGTGACCATGTGAAATAGCATGTGTCAACAATTTATATTAAATTGAAGGGATTCCGAACAAATGTGTTCTTCTAGTCGTTGGTGGACATATCTTTCAGAAACAATTCTCTCAAACGTCAATCTCACAGAATAATCCTCGCAAAGTCTCTTACCACACGAAGCCGTTTTTATACAAAGTGTTAAAGTTATGAAAAAGTTCAAAAGCCAAAATAGATAGTGTAACAGGTTCATTTGTGACCACAATTATTAAATTTCATGCATGAAAAATCATTTTTACCACGTTTCACCTGTGCTTTTATTAAGTTTTTTTTAGCGTATAAATGTTGAACTTCTATGTAAAGTTATGTGCATACTGTCACAATAACATATCGATTTTCAAAAGTTCAGGTTGTAAATAACACTGTATGCGATATGACTTTTCTTAAATTCTTTTGGAAGTAATTCTTACCGGCTATTGTTGTGTTATGTTGTACATGTAATAAAGTGTTCTTTGCGTCTGCGAAGTTGGTATAGAAATATATTGACTCGGCGGAACTCGATTTTGCTGGACTTACATTCCTTTATAACACTTTCGCGGACGCAGACGCAGAGCCCCTGACCGCACCACTAAATAGATAACGATTTGGTCGAAACCGCTATGTCAACCATAAAGAGCGATAAGACAATATTTTTCTTTAAATTTCAAAAAGTCGAAGGTCTAATTTTTTAACGTTAAATATACTTACTGACTTGCATCCATTTTCAAAATATTAGTTGCAATGTTATAATATCCAATATTTCGCTCTACCCGAACACTAGAAACCGGTTTGAAATATATCCGTGATATACGAGAAATTGAAACCAACTGATAAAGCTTTACAGATCATCAAGATTCTCACACTTCATTGTCTTCTTTGAAACAAAACAAAAACACTTCACAAAGCGTATTGTCCGAAGGCTAATTACTTGACCAATTCATATCCATTGTTTTCAATGATATAATACACTTTTAGATCCATATTACAGCGAACTATTAGTTCACACTTGCAATTGTCAATCTATCTATTATTATCAATTATACAACTCATCTATTGTGACAGTAACAGTCCATATTCGTTGACAATAGTAATCTCGTTAAATAACAGGAATTATCCGTGAATATATAATTTAACCACGACGGCGATTTTTGCTTAGAATTATCTGCGAAAGTGTATTGTTGCGTATTGTCGATTTGCGCTTAGAATTATTCACGAAGAATTAGTTTCATGTCGGCGATTTTTGCTTACAATTATCCGCGACAAATTATCGTTTCGTGAAGACGATTTTCTTTAAGAATTATTCAAGAACATTTATTGTTTCTTTATGGTTATTTTTGCTTACACTTATCCACAATTATTCGATTCGTTGTGGCGGCGATTTTCGCTCAGCATAAAGACCGTTATCACTTTCTTTCGTAACCGAAAAACAAACCTTATTTTCTATGCTAATCGACGCATAGGTATTGAATGAAGCATACCATTCCATAAAATGTATTCTTATTCTCATGCAAAAACTTTCACTAAGCACAAAACCATTGACGATATTGTTTGAGACTGACAGATAAAACCCCCTCAGGAGTAAATCGTGCGAATACACAGCAGTTTTTGTGCAAAAACTGCGAATTATTGTGATTGTCTTCAAAATGACCGCCTTTGTATAAATGATTATAGGCCCTTTTCGCTCCTACGGGTGCTACTAATAATCCATTATGTACTTGAATGAACTACAATTATACTGTCAAAGCGTTATTTCAAAGACACAATCATTATAATATGTCGAACACCCCAGCAGCATATAACATTCTTTATAAAAACATCACTTTTACTTTTATTGATATGGGACATATAGTCCCATCTCAATTATCTATACAATGTATAGCATGCCTTATATTTTTACTTCTTGCTTTCAAAAAGTTCAATTTCAAAGTTCAATATTTCTAAGTACACTTTGGATGCGACATTTGTTGCATATTGAATCGCAAAGTATAACTAAGCTAACTTAAATCTGATTAAACACATATTCACGCGATTATACCAAACTGATAAAATATAATTTCAATTAATTTGTCATTATGATAGATATAATTTCAATTAATTTGTCATTCCAAATTAAGGAGAGACATGCATGGGTCCTTATCAGGAGGCGGGGTTGCTCGGGAGATGGGGG
>LQRL01161433.1:0-11613 GCA_001703475.1 Hydroides elegans
GGTCTTGGCCCGTAGATGTGCCTTTTGACCATTTCGGTCAAAAACACCCCACCGGAAGTGGTCAAATTGGCCAAAATAGCCCAAAATAGCGGTTTTTTTTTAGACTTAAGCTTGTACGGGCTAGAACTTTTGAACGGAATTTTATAGAGATTTGGTTATAGGTTCAAATGAAAGGTCTTGGTCCGTAGATGTGTCTTTTGACTATTTCGGTCAAAAACAGAAATGGTCAAATTGGCCAAAATAGCCCAAGATAGCGGTTTTTCAAGATTTGAGCTTGTACGGGCTAGAACTTTTGAACGGAAGGTCATAGAGACGTGGTTATAGGCTCAAATGAAAGGTCTTGGTCCGTAGATGTGCCTTTTGACCATTTCGGTCAAAAAACACCCGACCGGAAGTTGTCAAATTGGCCAAAAATAACAGTTTTCATAGAAAATATATTTTAAACTTACAAAAACCATACCCCTTCGAGTTTGGGGGCGGTTGGGGCCTGTTCGTGTTTCACAAATACTTCCTTGTGACATCTTGTCCATCAGGATACACACCATGCATTTCATTGGAGAATTTTCAAATGCAATCACGTGATAAATTCAAAATGTATTTTCAAAAAACTTTTCAAATGCATTTTTTAGAAAACAGAAACATAACTTCTTCATAAAAATAACAGAAAGTGCATGCATGATGTTTCATAATTGGTATGAGCAATTTTCAAAAAGATTGGTATCCTACTTAGAGAAATAATCGAGAAAACTCGGTGTGTGCATCGATGTTTACACCTCGAGCAATGAGTGAAAAATGAAATCGAAAAGGGTTGATTTGGCTGCTTTTATAATCGTACCTTCTAGTTTAACAAAGCACAAAAAAAAAGAAGCTTTTTTATTATATGCACATCAACAACGTTTCTGTATATAAATGTTTTATTCTGCTGGCAATTTTGCGCAAAGTTGCTGGCACACAATTTTCGGTGTTCCTTGCAAACTAAGAATAAAAGTATTCAATAATTTCAGATAATTATCAGGTTTAAAGTACTTAAAAGTTAATTTCAGGCCAAATGCAGTAAAATGAGACAGTATCTCAAAAATGGCCCGTTGGGTACTCCTGTTGACTGTTATTAGTGTTGTATTATTTTTTATTGAGGAAAACATTTTGTCAACATCATTTAGATGATGTAACCCGTAATTGGCAAATCGCCAAACAGGCACATTTAGGGTCTAGTATTTTGAGCCATATAACAATGTTATAGAAATGTGACTAGGTCTACGTTGAAACTACTTCATTGATTTCATTTCACTTTTATGACATTAACACGGTTTTAACTTAATCACAATTTTAACAAAAATTGCACTAAATATGGTATCATCAAGGTTAATGGAGCGAGTGCGGTCAAGAACCCGCAAAGATTAGCAGGAACTTAAGTCATAAATCGAGTCGCTACCTGCTAAAAACATAACGTTTTCCAGATTGACCTCGGCATGGCTGGGTGGTTCGCTCCCACTCAGCTTCCAGTCTTCGTTCGGACGCCGGGCGAAGAGTACACGTGTGGGAAATGCTGTCGATACCTCATCCCACCTGTCCTTCAATCGCAATGTGGGCATCGCTTCTGTCAAGGGTGTGTATATCCCACTTGGAAAGGGCGCTACGTCGAAAGGATACCTTTATGAAGGTGTATGTAACAGTTTTCCGGATGTCCGTTTTGTCCCGAGGCGAGGTCTGATGAACGTCCTTCTAACGTACGACTTCGGTGAAAATTGATCTCCGGAAAACCTTCATATGGATTCTAATAAGGACGTCCTTTCGACGTAGCTCGACGTGTTGGCTAATGAGATTTTAAAAGAAAAACTTATA
This sequence comes from Hydroides elegans, assembly GCA_001703475.1. Classification (NCBI taxonomy): domain Eukaryota; kingdom Metazoa; phylum Annelida; class Polychaeta; order Sabellida; family Serpulidae; genus Hydroides; species Hydroides elegans. The sequence continues at coordinate 1,843 of LQRL01161433.1, forward strand.
GAATGCCATTATCGATCAAATATATATATTTAATGAGATGGTTATTTAATGAGATGGTTAGACTAAACAAATTTTGTTATTTACTCAAATAATATAAAATAAATAAAAAATACCAAATAATAAACTTGTGTAAATAATTCACACACACCAAGGAATACAGTCGGTGAATACCGTTTCTTCTCAACATAAATATTTCTAGTCTCAAGACAATTATGCTTTTTCTTTTAGTCAATTATGTTTTCCCAGATAAGTATTAATACACATATAAAATGCATAAGCACATGCTCATGCATATTTATCCACAGCGATTTCTTGAAAATGATACATTATGCTGAAGAATACTCTTGAAAAATAAAATCATACGTAAGATGATATTGAAATTGATGATAGTTGCAGCAAAAAAAAACTTTCTCAACCATGAATATTGTTATAAGTAGCGTCCCATTAACGGAATGCCTTAAATCATGACCTACATTTCCAATTTAAATATATTTAGTTGATATGTTTATCATGAAATATTGTCAAAATCAAAATTTTTACTTTAAAACACGTCAATACATATTACCTTACCATTGCTATTTATTAGGACTCTTAAATGAACCTGACAAAAAATAACATTTCACTCATTTAAATGCAATGAAATAGTATGTTAGCAATCAATTTCCAACGTCTGATCATGATACATTTTTTCCATATCTCTTCTCTATAGGTGCGTGGATAAGATGTTTGAAACCCAGTCCTCCACACCATGCCCAGTTGCAGAGGACGAAGAATGTGGCATACTTCGAAGAGACCAGGTGGGTTTGATAAAATAACATACTAATTACATGGTAGCAATATGCAGGGCAAAATCACCCAGTCAATATCACTTTTGATATTGCCCGGTAGGGTCGTCCCTTTATATTTCCAAATTTCAAACATAATATTTTATGTAATAAAAGGAATACATTCCTCAGGATCCATACCAAAATGGTTATTGGCCCTCGGGTTATGGATAAGTAATACCCGCGCCCTTCGGGCTTGGGCATTACTATTCTCTTCCGTCGGGTCAACAGCCATGTTGATATTCACCCTTCGGGTATGATTCCTATCATATTCGCTTAACACAATAGCATTTTATTATGAGCTGTACATACAAATGTACGTCTGAAATCCCAAGTAACATCCATGGTGAAATGTTATTGCAATAATGCATCTAATCTAATGGTATGCCTTCTCCTTCATGAGAAAAACAAGTTCATACACAACAATAATACCTATTACTGTTTCCAGCTGCGCCCGGACCATGGCATAGTTCGCGATCTGAAGAAATTACTCGTCTATTGCCAACACCGCGAAAAAGGCTGCCACTCCACGATGAAATGGGACTCACTGCAAACCCACCTTGGCCAATGCGGCTTCCACTCTCGGACCTCTGGATCCGAAGCATGCGTTATCAATCCGGGAGTCGTTTACAAAATAAAGTGCCTCGAAAAAGAACATGCCCATTCTAGAACGCTTCTATCGGAACTCAGGCGCGAGAACTCAAATAGAGAACAGGTTGTGAGTTCGATTCAAGAATCTGTTGACACACAGAGTCGAGTTTTGAATGAGGTAAAACGGGACGTTAAAATGCTTGAGGAAAAGGGAAAGAAAGCGGAAGAAGAGATTAAAGACTTGAGAACGGGTCAGGCTCTGTTATCGATTCAAGTTGACAGGTTGTCACGTGAAATAGAGAGCCATAATTTGCAGAGAATCGCGTTAGGCACGATGGATTCCCACCATGTTTGGAAAATAAACAATTACACTGAAGTGTATAATAATACGAACGATAGAAATATGCGTGGCGTCCAAAGCCAGCCGTTTTACTTGCGAGGATATAAACTATGCGCGCGATACTTTGCAAACGGCAAAGACGAAGGAAAAGACACTCATGTGTCCCTGTTTTTCGTCCTCATGAAAGGTGACTTTGACCATATGATAAGATGGCCTTTCAATCAAAAGGTGACCCTAACCATCAAAGGGCGTGATCGTTCCTTCGAGGATATATCCTGTGCGTACTTCAACAATCCGGGCCACGAAGATTCCGGTCCACCAAAGGACGAAATAGGAAAGGCATTCGGAAATTCGCTTTTTGCCCTGCAGAGCCAGATTGAGTCAGGTGGATACATAGTGAATGATACTCTGACTATTGAGATTACGGCTCAAGATCGGGCAGACCGACTGTAGAGTCTAAAGCCGCGTTCGAGCAAAAAAGGTAAAAAAGCACAAAACCGGGCTGTTATGTTTTATACCAATGTATATTTGATTAATAACACATATTTCAAACAGACAAAAATTTGCGCTATAGACATCAGGTGACATTGGTATGAAAATATATACCAGTTTTAACGTTTTTTTTTTTGCTTATTTTTGGGTGAACGCGTCTTGTATTGTGTTGTGCATTCCTAATTGTGGAACCTGCAGAGCACATTTCTGTCGAAATAGCATCCACACTTTTGTTATAAAGGTTAGTTTCTAACTAACCGAACTCATTAAATTGGACACTAACAATGTGATAAAAGTTCCGGACATGCATGAATGCATGGTAGCTCTATTTAGAATTTTATTTACATACCGGTGATGTACCATAGTGTGTAAACTATTGTCTGGCTAGAAAATACTGTGGTGCTTATTTGTTTCCATTGGAATTCATAGTCAATTTTTAAATACTGCTGAAGACCGCTAGGACTAGCTGGGTTGATACACGGTGAGCGATACACAGCGATTCACAAACAGCGATTTAAACAAAGACATTTGCAATTTGAATATATCGTCAAAACATGTGGTTCAAACTCGCAAGTGGTGATTATGTGCCGCTCCTTGAGTTTTAACCGTTCGATAAGCCGCGTTCACGCAAACAAAAAAGCGGTTGAATAAAAGCTCAAAAATAGAAAGCCAAATTGGTATAGAAACATTTTAAGTAATTTATCCCTTTTTGTTTATGCAAAAAGCGCCCGTTTTAGTACTATTTGCGCGCTTTTTTTGCGTTAATGCGGCCTATCGGTTTCTGCCATGTCCCAGAACCGCTTGCTATTGCTCTCTATGTGGCTACCAGAACCACTCCATCTTGCAGTAATTCTACCTGTCGCTAGCGGTCTAGCCAGACATTATAGTGGTATATATTCTTAAAATGTCTGATCGTATTTAATGCTTATAATATCAAAACGACAATAATAGCCTATGATGTCGGTTATTGTGTTGTGATTATCAATAAAGTCATTCTTGATTTTAAATGTTGTTATAGTAGACTCGAGTATGACAGTTGCTAAAATATTTAAAAAATGGTTATTTACGCACATTTTATAATCCAAATCATTAATTATAGAAAAGATGTAATATCGAGTGAATATAAAAATTGTCTCTGAGATGATTTGAAGAAATAAAAATAAAGAAAAAAGAAAAAAAATGAAAATTCGAAGAATATTCAAATATTAGTGACGGTATCTTAAGCGTTATTAAGTATTTCAGTTTGAAAAAAAAAGTTTTTATAAAATATTCTTTTGAGCATAAAATGCAAACATAATGCAAAAACCTTAAATCATAAACAAATTCATTGTTATAATGTCCTTTTTATTCAGGAGTACCCATCGATTTATTCGGTGAATTATCTATTCTGCTGGGATATCTTCCTTGCTGGCATTTTCACTGAATAGAATAAATATGAAAAATTCCATTTTGTTTAATTTCAAGAAATAAGGCCCATAGAACGCAATCATTACACGAACTAAATTCAGTTTTGAGCAAATAAGGGCTAAAACATTGGAATATACAAATTTTAGCGGACTTTCAGAGGGGCATGATACATTGAGGAGTATCTATTCTTGCTCTTGACGTTTTGCTGGCACCGATTTTCCGGCTTTTCTGACTGGCAAACAAAGTATAACGTTTTTTAAAGGAATACCATTTCACCACGTAATTTTAAGTTATGTATAAGAAGGGCACCCCACGACATATTTTTCCAAAAGTTGTAAAATCAACTTAAAACAACATTGAAATAACGAAGAACGACCAAATAGTGGTTTTTGAACATTCAAAGTGTGCAAAAAGGTGTTCCTTTTTTCCAAGCCAGCTGGGCTGTTTCTCCCTTTCTAGCGAGCTTGGAACAGAAAAGGAACCTCTTTTGCGAAAGTTAAAATGTTGAATATAACCAAAATTACGTGTCATATCTTGCAAATAACACTAAATCATACAATTGTAAGCAAGTTTAATCTATTTCTGAATAAGTATTCTCACAACTTACTGTGAAAATTAAGGAATTATCAAAAAAGGTGTTCCTCAAACTGCTCAAATCTACAAGCTAGATTGAATTTTCTCAAAATGTCCAAGCCAGCTGGAAATTGGAGGGGAACACCTTTTTTGGGAAACAGCTCGTGGGGATACTCGGATGGAACGACAATTTCTCGCATCCAAAAAAATCTATATCGAGTGTCACAAACAAGATGATCGTTGTACAGCTTTTTTCTTGCTTTCCAATGTATTCCTATTTGAACACTTCAAGAGGCGTTAGTTGTCCGTGAAAAAGCTAGAACTCTATCTTTTTAGTTTTCCATTAGGAATAGAGTCTACATTGGAAGCCACGAAAAAGCTGCGTTTTTAAACTAAAATGTAATCACGATCCTATGATGATGTTTAAGTAGTTTTGATTCAGTTTTGAAAGTCGTAAGGCGGTGTGTATATTCCGACTCCGGTTTTATATATTTATGACCAGCCAAAAAATAGATTATACAATGATAAACGAAACAACGTGAATCATGTTATTGCACCATCACTGCTTATATTCAATGTCAATGTGGGCAAATAACCACATTGGAGCAATACGGTGGCAAAGATTAATGAGTGTACTGAGTTTTATCTTTGTTTTATTGAATAAATGTGTGTTTAATAATATTCATCTTGTTTTTATGGTTGTTTTCGTCGTACACGGCAACCAGGTAACCCTCCTCTTCCTTAAAAAAAACGCTAAATCGTATAAAAACGCTTAAAACGTTTATCGTTTATGTTATCGATATCACTAGGTAAAAGTGTATTATTTGTTCAAAAAATCTGGAAATCTCCTAGACCTTACCTTATATGGAAGTTATTTTGACCATTTGGTATTAAAAATATCAATAATTCTAGACCATTCGTGAACACCCAAAGATGCCTCGAACATTTTGCTGACGTAATATCTGACTCATTCGCCACAAATGGCAATTATATATATAAAGCGATTTCGCAATAGAAACCCCTCAGTTACAATTTGGAAATCACCGAATCATCATCATAGGAATCCCATTTGAAAACACATAGAGGAAAATCAGGTAAGGGTTTCACTTTTGGGTTTTAACTTGTACTTTTGGGCTTAGTACAACCAGGGCAGTCAATGAGTCAAATCAACGATATCATGTAGAGTCTAAGTTATGGTTATAACAAAAAAAAAAGATTGGGCAATATAGGAAGTATGATTAAATGAAACGAAACTTGCGTGGTCAGGTTATGACCGAAGCTGTAGGCAATATGGATTATATTATAGGATGGCCAAAACCATTCTATAACCTGTTGGGACTTTTAAAAACCCATTAATAGACAAAATCACGAATATAAAGAGAATGAAGAATTCTATGAATGTCATATATTACAGAGTTTAGTTTATGCAATATATTTGAAAAATAAGTATTAAGTGACCGGCTAATGAAATAAAAAAAAAATAAACCAATGTATAATTATTCACTTTTAGAAATGCCAACATCATGTATCAATCGCGAGAAAAGGCCAGTATTTGTTGACCAGCTGGGAGAGAAATATCATTGCACAAATTGCAAAGGTATTCTCCATCCACCTGTCATACAAACGGCGTGTGGACACCGTATGGGAGAAATTTGTGTCAAAGGCTTGCTCGAATCACAAGACGCCGAATCATCGTTGTGTCCAGGTGATGAGGAGGACTGTGAGAGATTGACCAAGGAATCCGTGAGTATTACTGAAAAACAAAAGTTTTAAAATTAAGTACACTATATGCATCTCTGAGAAGTAATATATATATATATATACAAACCTGAAAATAAGCGATATCTCACGTGGAAAAATGCATGCATATTTGCTTAGTTAATTTGATTACCTACATGTATGACCTTATGTGAACCCTAACTGATGCGCAGTCTTTTATATACGAATATATTCAAAATATAACTGCAAGCTATACCATACATGTATTTATATATACAATCATATTTAAAATAATTTCTAGTGTCCCCTCTTTTCCAACCAGATTTACCCAGATAACGCAACAACAAAAGAGCTACAGAAATTCAACGTCTACTGCCAATATAAAGCCGACGGTTGCGACACAGTCATCCCTTTACATCAAAAACAAAATCACGAAGAGCAATGTCCCTTTCGAAAACTACAATGCACAAACCAAGGTTGCGATGTGACCATATTGGCATCGGATTTACAAACACATATACAAGACGAATGCGAATTCACACCAACTCTATGCGAATATTGCGATAAGCATGTGCCACGGAAACAGTTAACTGCGCATGTCACAGATTGTTCGAAAACGGCGCGAAAATGTGGTTTCCACGTGTTAGGTTGCGAGTTCGAGGGGAGCCCAGAGGATTATAAGGAACATCTGAATGCATCGATGGGAAGCCACACAGTGAAAATGTTGAATGAAGTGGAAACGATAAAATCGGACCAAAATGCGATTAGCGCCAAAGTGGCGGAAATGGAAGTGACTATTCGCACGATGCAGGACGCAGTGAAGGAAACCGAATCAACAGCTGAGAAACAACTGCAAACTTTAAAACAGAACATTGACAAACTATCGGACTTCATCAAAGAAATGAAACAACAAGTGGACACATGCGCATCACGTGATCAACTTGAAGGTCACACTGAGCAGGTCAGTGACCTTAAACAGGTTACAGCATCCCACGAAAGCAGGATCGCGCATTTGGAATCGGGAGGTCAACAATCAGGATCAGGAGGTCAACAAATAAACCGCGATGTCCTTGACAAGGTCAATCGGCTCGAAACCCAGATGGGCGCACATGACGTTCGTTTCGCCGAATCCGATTTGCGCTTCCGTCTTTTGGAAACGGCCGCTTACAATGGCAAACTCATCTGGCGCATTCCCAACTACAGCCGACGAAAGCAGGACGCCATTGACGGCCGCACCATATCACTCTACAGCCAACCCTTCTATACCTCGTACTACGGCTACAAAATGTGCGCCAGGGCCTACTTAAACGGCGATGGATTAGGCAAGGGCAGCCATTTATCGCTTTTCTTCGTTCTCATGCGTGGTGAGTATGATCCGTTACTCCCGTGGCCGTTTCGACAACGTGTGACCTTAACCGTTCTGGATCAATCCGGATCCGGACAAACCCGGAAGCACATTACGGACACCTTCCGGCCGGATCCGACGAGCACGAGTTTCCGGAAACCAGTCGGAGAGATGAATATTGCTTCCGGAAGTCCGATGTTCGCACCGCATGCGAAAGTGGAGAGTGAGCCGTATTTAGTGAATGATACGATTTATATTTGTATTAGTGTGGAGACTGGGGATCTGGTGGAGCCGTGGGCATAAGGGTGGTAGAATAATGAAAAAAATGAATAATGATAATACCTTTATTGGGATAATAATGAGTATATGAAAGAAAATGTAGGAAAGGCGTTTATGTGGCATTGAAAAGGTGAATTTTGTATTTTGTTTAACCTGCATATGCTTGTTTTTTACTGCATTTATTTATCTATTTATAGTAGAGTTATTATAGATATGCATAATTTGGTGCTTGAATGAGATGAGGTTTAAATGGTCAAAAGAGTTAAAAGGCAAAAATTGTTATAAATAAGGGGAAAAAGCATTTATGTGATTGTTGAATAATGAATTTGTTATGAATTGAACCTGCAGAATCTGTTAATTTGGTTGCATTTAAAGTGCCGATTAGTCGGAAATTTATTGTTTATGATGCATAGCATTTATCGTTATTAAATAGAATTATTGGGTATTTAATAATTAGTATATAGCAAAATATTAAAATTTTATACGCTCTAAAAATGTTTGTGTATGTTTTTCAGTAAGTATTGTGAATTGAGTTGTTAACGCTGTGTTGTTGATATATCCATATATATATTTATCGAGTGGATTGAATTTCATTATATTCAACACAATCACTGGGTTATATTGATGCAATATTATTGCTTTCTGATGCATATTTACTCAATATATTAATATTTTGGTGATAACTCTTGCTAGCATTTTTTTGAAAGCCATATACATGTATGTTCGAATTTCTCGTTTATCAGACTGTTAAAGCCCCTACGTAGATTTTTACATCATTGCATATTTTCTCATCATTATATTGCCATATTGGTTTATTTGTGTCGATGAACATTAAACTTCAAATGAAATCAAATAAATAGTTATTTTACTTTAAATAATTTATGCTTGTTGATGTTAGTTTTGTCCCTTGTTTACAGTATCTATGTATTTAATAGTGTTATTTTTTGCTGATATTTGTTGCAAATAAAAATCATTTATCGTTATTAAATAGAATTATTGGGTATTTAATAATTAGTATATAGCAAAATATTAAAATTTTATACGCTCTAAAAATGTTTGTGTATGTTTTTCAGTAAGTATTGTGAATTGAGTTGTTAACGCTGTGTTGTTGATATATCCATATATATATATTTATCGAGTGGATTGAATTTCATTATATTTAACACAATCACTGGGTTATATTGATGCAATATTATTGCTTTCTGATGCATATTTACTCAATATATTATAATTTTGTGATAACTCTTGCTAGCATTTTTTTGAAAGCCATATACATGTATGTTCGAATTTCTCGTTTATCAGACTGTTAAAGCCCCTACGTAGATTTTTACATCATTGCATATTTTCTCATCATTATATTGCCATATTGGTTTATTTGTGTCGATGAACATTAAACTTCAAATGAAATCAAATAAATAGTTATTTTACTTTAAATAATTTATGCTTGTTGATGTTAGTTTTGTCCCTTGTTTACAGTATTTATGTATTTAATAGTGTTATTTTTTGCTGATATTTGTTGCAAATAAAAATCAATCGAAATTATACGAACGCGTTTTTAATACCAGAGTGTTTACACGCTGGTATTATAGGGGTTTGTCTGGATCGTTTCATTTTTCTTGCTATATGGCCTTTATAAATGACGTCATTCCTATCCAATGTATTGTAAACTTCGAAGCATAAGAATATTCTTTAAGAGTGCATTATGTACGTACATTTTTTAAGCATATTTTGAGTGGGCTTTTTCAGTGTTTCATACTTTTGAATGTACCCATATACGACATTGGACATATGATGGAAAAATTTATAGAGGCAATGCTCTCGTAAATGTATATTTAATGACATCCTTAATGCTTTATGCTCCAAGGTTATATACACAATAAAAGTCTGAATACCTAATGCACGTATATGCCACAAATAAACACACGAGAGCCATTAATAGACTATAAGTACGCTGAAAACAGTTTCTTTTAATATTAAAAGAGTACATTCTTTTTAATACCAGAGTGTTTACACGCTGGTATTATAGGGGTTTATCCGAGTGATTTCATACACCGTGTTATAAAACCTTTATAGTAACCTTGGCAAATGCCCACAATTTTGTAAAAAATTCGAAGCATAAGAAACTTCTTTAAGAGTGCATGATTATGAATGGGCATTTTAAGCATATTTTGAGTGAGTTTTTACAGTGTTTCATACTTTTG
>LQRL01161440.1:1814-20271 GCA_001703475.1 Hydroides elegans
TTTCAAATTAACTTGAGTTGTTTGAATAAAACCACCACAGGAAATATAAATGGTTCCAATAAATAGCCTGTTCTTCAAAATTGCACTCATAATTTAAAGAGAATGGCACCCCTGTTCAAAGCAGAAATTGCAATCAAACATCATCAGGACATAATGACATTAAAAAATGTGTTCTGATGGATCACAAAGGTTCCTCGTTGTTTCATGTTTATATGAACATGTTCGTCTTTTTGGTTTTCAGTCCCCTTTATAGTTAAGACGACAAAATTGAGATACGTCCATTGATCCGGGATTAACATGTTAGGCAACAATCTTTATTCATTTGGGTCAATACATAAGTCTATGTAACTTCAGTGCAGAGATTAGTAGAACAAAGGGGGTATGATTGTCTTGATGTCTGCTTATCAGACCACTTCTAAACAATTTTAACCCCTTTCGAGATACACCTTGCGTCTCAAAATCGACTTCAAATTAACCGAAGTGAAGAATTCAAATTATCCGAATCAAATTTGGTATAAAATATAGAGGAAAAAAATCGGGACCGGAGAATTTAGTTCAAATTATCCGAACTTACGTGTTCCGTGTTCAAATTAAACGTGATGCACTGTATATTCGTATTTTTATGCAGTATCTTTGATATATTTATCAAGTAAATTGGGTATTTCTTTATTATATCTTAAGAATATAAATGATAGCTGATATACTAGTTCATTTATTTAATATCATTCATATATCTAAATTCTAGTAAAACAACTAAGCATAATAATTGTTAAAAACATCGAAAGCAAATGTATAAGGAGCAATTATATGATATATTAAGTTCAAACATACAAACATAAAATCAAATCAAAACATGTGTATTATTAATAATATTTTACAGTCAATTTATAACCCGAGTATCTTTCATCACGGAACCTATGGACTCTCTATACAATTAAATGAGCATAGATATACATAATGTATTCAATTTGTATCTTTTATTGCTTTTGATTTATCATAATTATTTACTACCTTCCCGTCTGCTATAGTTGTACGAGCACTTATAAAAGGAAATTAATCATAGATCTGTTATATTTGTATATTATTAGAATTTTCGTATATGTGGCAAAATCAAAAGTAAAAATGCCTTCCCATAATATAAATCCTAATTTTAATGAATAAAAAAACCATGCAAAATGATATTCATCGAAATATGAAGAGTTGATTAACAAATTATGAAGAGTTAATATTTTTTCTATATTTTTATTATATATGTGCCCTAGTTTCATTTATTTCATTTCGATAAAAGAATTTTAGTTTACTCTTAAATGATTTTCATAAATGTTGCTATTACACAAAAATATAGATTGGGAACTGCTTTTTTTTTCATCAACATTGAATTTTTAAAATACATGCGAATCAATTTGCCATTTCCATTAAACCTTTATTCAAAAAATGAATACCATATCCCAAAACAAAAACAAAATAAATCATCTAAAATGAAATTTCAACCAAAACATTAAACACATGATTGTTTAAACAAAATGAGTAAAACAATAAGATTAGAAATTCACATAAATACAAGCATTAGTTACAACATCCACCATGTCTAGTTTCTCAAATAATATTCTCACCATTGAACAAGCATGTGGTAACAACGTCGGATGAAACCATGCATTGGGTATTGGGAGAAAATAAAAAAGAACGCATATAACCACTGAGCTTACATATACATTAAAATATGCAATATCAAACATTAAAGCGAGTATATTATCGCATATATTCTAAGTAGGATATACCAAAGCAAATATATGTCGTATTATATTGGTGTAAACACTTGTTCCTAAACTGAAAAAAAAACAAGATATAAAATGTTAAACAATTCATTCCGGCAGCATTCTCTTCTATCCATGTTATGAAGCAAACATATGATAAATCCCGGAACCAAAGTTGCATGCATAAACAACGGGAAACAAAACAAAGCCCTGCAATATATTTAGGGAAGAAAGGAAATGCAAACAGAGACAGATATATCTTTATAACCATATCCCAAATATAAAAGAAGTTGTCTTAAATATGATAATTGTCAAGATTTTAGTTTTGAGGTTCAAATCATCTTATATACATGTACTTATATGAGTCCCATTCAGGATAATGCCGACAACCATGTTAAGCCAATATTAAAAGCCATGCAATGGTCAGCCATGCTAAGATTTTATTTCATTTTAACCTTGTCGTCTTCTGGTGATCTTGGTGTCTTCTCATTCTGGGTTGCATTTGATGTCGGCAGTTCATCTGTTTCTGCTTTCCGTTTTCCATCAACTATCAGAGTTGTGTCCATGTCTTGAGGTTCAGATTTTATTGTACCGGTGGTTTCGAATTCTTGTTTTATACTTGAATTGGGAGTCTCGGTTTGTACAGAATTTGGTTTTGTTATTGTATCCGATTTCGCGGTTTGACCAGAATCCAGTTTTATAATTGTATCGGTGGTTTTACTTGGTTTATGATCAGGTTTTATCAATTTATCGGGTGTTTCACTTAGTTCCAAATCCGGTTTTGTGACAATATCGGACGTTTCACTTTGTTCCGAATCCGGTTTAGTGAGAGTATCGGGCGTTTCACTTTGTTCCGAATCCGGTTTTGCGACAGTATCGGGCGTTTCACTTTCTTCCGAATCTGGTTTAGTGACAGTATCGAGCGTTTCACTTTGTTCCGAATCCGGTTTTGTGACAGTATCGGGCGTTTCACTTTGTTCCGAATCCAGTTTTGTGACAGTATCGGGTGTTTCACTTTGTTCCGAATCCGGTTTTGTGAAAGTATCGGGTGTTTCACTTTGTTCCGAATCCGGTTTAGTTACTATATTAGACGTTTCACTTTGTTTCACATCAGTCCGGATGACAGTTACAATTGTATCGCTTTGTCGGTTGCTCTTAGCTGTGTTTGGTGATTCATCTTTGTCATCAGAAAATGGATCGGTTATATTTAGATTCTGGATAGTATCTGTTACTGAGAGAAGAGTACCATCTGATACATCAACATTGTGTGCGTCCTCTGTGTCGATTGGAGTCATGACTATGTCATCATCCTTATTTGTAATTGTGTTACTAATGGATATATTCAAATTTGACGTCGCTGCAATGTCTCGGTTGGTTGTTACTGGATCATTCGTGTTTTGTAATTGTATTGATGTAGATGCAACAGAGATGTTAGAGACATTAGCCTCATTATCCGCACTATCCTTTGTATCAGTTGATTCCGCCTCAGTTCCTTCTGCTTTTGCAGACGAGTCAACTGTATCTCTATCAGAACTCGCAACGTTAAGCGTCAAATTCACAGACGATACATTTTGTTTGGTGTCGTTTTCAACAGGTGATGATGAAACAGTGCCTTCACTTGTCACAAGGGTAGAGGGTAGAAATAAACTGGACGACTTAGGTTGTGTTTCTGGCTCTTGGTGTAGTATGTTCTTTGCCTCAACCTCGGCCTCTTCTTCCATTTTGCTGTCAGACGTATCATCTAATTTAATTGCAATCGAAGAAACCTTTGAATCGATCCACGTCTTCGGGTCACTATCCTCCACGGGTGTCTTCTGCATTGGCCCTTCAGTTTCTTTCACTTGCGGAACTTTAGGATCTGTGATGGACACAATAACCTCCTCACACGTTTCAATCACATTCTCCGTGACAATCGTTCCGATTTCATAACTGTGCATTGTTGAAGAGCTTGCCATCCCCGCACCATTATTGAATTTGCCGTTTCTCCTCTTTATCTTTGGTTGACTTTGCTCTATATCTGTAGCTGAGTCAGAACTGAGGTCACATGGCGAACTCAAGGGGCTGTGGACAATCGCGACTCCTTCGTGTATAGAATCCGTATCTGCAGTGCTGAGTGGACTCTGTGGTCCTTGGTTTAGTTTACTCATAGACCCAGTGGAATCTAAACGTTCTCGGCTCCCTCTCGGTGTTAACGAACGCTGAATGATGGTTGTAGTGGTGGTTATTTTCGTCGTTGCTGGTTCCACATGTGGCTTGAATAGATTCACTGGTGATGCATCACTAGATGGTTTTGGATTACGAACTCTTATCCTCCTCATGGTTCCGTCTCTAAACTGGCGAACGTAGGAATATTTCTTGTACTCCCCACAGCCTTCAACTGCCAATGGGTCACCCTCATGTTCCATTCTCAAGTCGTCTTGTTCTCTCGGAAGCTGATTGCGTCGCCCAAGCACAGGCGAAGATGGTGCACTAACAGATCTCTGAATCATCGGTGGGATGTTCAAATTCGATGAACCTACTTCTTCACCTTTTACTCGCAGCAACTGACGATTCTTCACAAGTGTTTTGTAGTGTTCGCCGGGTCGAGCCATGGATTGTGAATGACCTTCGGTTAGGGTATCAGTGATGTGACCTTCCCCTTGACATTGCATCTCATAAATTAGGTCATCTGTGAATCTATAGTGTTGCTTAGGAGAGCTGGGTGCAGACCGCAGTCCGAAATCGGTATTTGGTATGTCCAAAAACAGTGTTTCTAATTCGCTTTCTGTTTGTTTGGTTGGTTTGTTCCCGGACTGATTTATTAGTTGCAACAATTCCTGCTGTCTATTTGAGAAGTCAGCTGTATAAGGATCATAGCGATACATTTTAACTTCTGCTCCTCCCTCTGAATTAGCTGGGGACGGTTTGCTTCCGCTGCCATATGGCTTCGGACTATGCAAAGCTATTGTGAGGCTGGTGGGACGATCTTTAGTAGCACTCTTTGGTCTAGCAATGCTTGAATATCCACTATCTGATTTCGAACTATTTCCTGATGATATCCCGCCGTTTCCGCTTATGTTTCGAACCCTTGCATCCGGGCTGATACTACTTCTCGGACTTGGTTCCGGTGTAGGCTTCAAATGCGCAATGACCTCTTTAGTGTCACTTGACCTTGACCTAAAGTCACTTCCGGTTGAACTAACGGAACCACGTGGCGATGATGAAAACAGCTGTTGCGCAAGACCGGATACTTTTTTTGAAGCCCGCTTGACTTTTACTTGACCGGACCCAGCTTCGAATGTCTCTGAGTGGTCGGTCGCGTGACCACCACTTTTTAAAGATGGCGGGTGGGGTGAACCACGTGAGGAGGCAGGGCTAAGAGAGGAAAAGGGCGTGTCATAAAATGGAGAGAGGCGGTCCGTTTCAGATGATTGACGTGGATTCCGAGGGCTCAGATGGGCAATCAAAGATGTGTCTTGTCCGAATAGACAAAGGCTGTCGTCTTTCTTCTGTGATTGGTCGATGTTAGTTGGATTTGATCAATATGTGTAGAATCATCGAAAGCGAAGCATTTGAATTTGTGAAAATTGTTTATTATGTTTTATTGATCGTTGCGTTTTAAGTGCAGATTCGGTCAGAGAGAAGTGAAAAGGAAAGAGAAAAGCAAACATAATCACAATATTAACATTGATTTCATATTGTATACACAGTACACACACTTACAAAATGTACCTTCTAATTATTGATCACTTAATATTTCATCATAACTGAGTTTTTAACATAAAATACTTTCATATTTTTTATAAAATCTACCTTAATCAAAGTGCAGAAATATATACGAAACACACACTAAGGATACAAAGTGCAAAAAAAAACATAACTTTTTAAAATTTCACATTTCATGACTAGGATATTATATCGTTGAATAAAAATAAAAGATATATATATCAACTACTCACATTTACCAAAATGATAAGTAACATTCTCACTAGACATAATACCAACGCCATTTAGAATAAACAAATTAAACGATAAAAAAAAATTGAACCTGATAAGTTCCTGGCCATTAGAGGACCGACAACAATTCTTGTTCTTCTGTATTCTTTATAGGACATTATACAAAGAACATACATGTATAAAGAACATACAAGAACAACAATCGGTGTCGCTCTTCGTAGCTCCAAGTATGACCAGACACTTAATCTACATGTATTTGAAGAAAAAATAGAATGCGAATACAATTACCCCCTACCCCTTACCACGAAAAAAAAATGTATAAAATCAAAACTAAGTACACATGTACTTTTAATAGTTGACCTTAATCGACCTTGAGACTGACCTTGGCATTGGGTGAGTCATCGAGATCTGCATCCGGGTATTTCTCGAGGAAAATACCCACGTATGTCATAATGGACTTCTCGTCGGGCTTTTCCACGTCAACGTCTGAAAAAAATAATTGCCGATATTTAATTTAAAATACGGAAAAAAATTATATAGCTTAAACCATGAATTTATAAGCGATATGAATATACTTTATGGGGAATATTCCTATATGAACAGATTGGTTAACAAATTAACATTTAGAAATCATACAAAATTGCTATCAATGAATGTTTTTGATGCCATCTCAATCTCAACATAGGCAAAATCAAGGGTAAGGGTTATCTGTATAATATTATTATAGGTAGTTTACAATATATTGATAGTATAGGTAACATCTACAAATCTGTTAGGAGAAAATAATTCTAAATCGAGACCTTGTACCATAATTTGTAGCTTATAACTTTGCTCTGGGCTAATTGTTCATCTTGTAATAAAATATTAACGATTTATAATTCAATGACAGTATACAAACGGTAAACGTTTACTCAGTTGCACAATGCATGATTAACACCCTTGCCTTAACACATTAAGCACATTAAGCACATTATGCTGTTTACTGTTCATTTCCAAGCAAATATACTTAACGGTACGACAGAGAACCGGTTGTTAGTTTTAGACAAAAGGTGAAGGGCCCATTACACCGTTTTTCTGCACTTAATCCATGTCGGAGAAATTAAAATTGCGATGCATGGGATTGCCTTTATGAAATGGGCCACGTCTAATAACATTTCGATTGGATATTTATAATGATTGATTGTCTAAACATTTTATGTCAGTCTACCATCATAAACAAAATACTAAAAATCGACTGACATTTACTTATTTTTCATGGGAATATACGGTTATGTATCAATTTAAGATAATCATAGAGTAGTTCACCAAAAAAAATCATGTCTCATATATATTCACACTTCAATTGCAAGAAAAATGTATTCATGAACCGATAAACCCCACCCTAGCCAAATACCGGCCCCTACTACTCTCCTTAAACATTCGCATTAGAACTCTATTAATATCAAAGGGCCTGGCCACATTGGAAGCTTTTACTTGCTTTTATTTCCTAACAAAGCCGTCTTCCAATGCATTCCTTATGGGGAATTAAAAAAGCGAGTTTAAGCTACCTGACAGCTCGTTGTTTTTGGTTTCCCATGATGAATATATTGGTAGACAGCTTTGTTAGGAAATAAAAGCAAGTAAAAGCTTCCAATGTGGCAAGGCCCTTAGTCCTTCAATCCAGCCCTAGGTTTAGTTTATTTTAAAGGTTATGTTACTACGTACCTTCTGGATCGAGCAGCGCAGGTATCCCCAGATGCGTCTCAGCAGTCGTGAATGCGTTGCCAAGGTTCTCCTTATTGGATCGCCTTGGTAACGACTCCATATCAACCAGATCCGACCGCACGTTGTGGATCATGGCGTTGAAAGCATGTCCGTCGCGCCAACTCCGGCCAAAGTCGCGCACTTCGATGCCGTATTTACTGTGAAAGGAAAACAAGGAAAATGTACATTATTTTATGATTAAGATATATAAGACGGAGCGACAAAACTGTTTATAAGAGCATGCCCATGAACTAAGAGCTCATGCGTAAATTGAAAACGTTCGTCCACGAAAAAAATAGCATTTTCAGAGCTGGAGGGTCTCAGTAACACCGCCATAAAAATATGCCATCCATTTTGTTAGCAGGCTTTCACAGGCCAACATATCGGTAGTTGAAAATGCTATGAAATGATGTTTGTATTTTGTGAAACTGTGTAAGCAAATAACAGTTTTAAGCAATGAATGATGTTGCTGATATGATGAAACAAATAAAAGAGTCAGGCTTAAATAGGCAGACTGTTCACCTATAAGAAAAATCAAACTTCTTAAAGTTGTCGTTTAGAAACATGTGCATGTCATTTTAATGCGTTTGTATAAAGGTAAATAATTGCAAAATGATGAAATCTAAACAGACGCTTATTGGAAATTTAATGTCAATAATAATTGCGTAATGGAAATAATATAGAACTTCTAAGGGACCTATTTACAAAGTATTACTTTACTTTAATCGATCCAGGACAAAGCATATGTTTGTAATTTATATCGACGAAACCAGGAGTCTCTGGTTGAACTTGAGAACATGACAGGTCGAAAGCATTTATATTTTTAATCCCATACTAAGACTCACACAAAATGGAGCGCCAAGTATGAGACTCAAAAACAACGGTAATTTATGCACATAATTAAGCAAAAACGTTCAAAGAATTATTTGATAACAGGAAGAGTTTGTTATCGTTCAAGTAGCATGACAGGATGTTATGTACCTAATCCCGTTTTTGCAATACATCAATCTGGATCAATACTACATAGGCCAACCACTATAAAGAAAATCCGTATGATGATATTCAATCAAAACGATATCAAGAGGCCGTTTTTTCTCAGATAATGATAACATTTATTCTCCTTATCACTATCATTGTTAGATATTCGGACTTGGTTATTACGGTATTCAGATATTAACTAAGATAACAGAATGTACATGTACATTTTAATTATTTTACTAAACGTTATTCCTTTGTATAGAAACTAAGCTTGTTTCGAGGTTTGCAATATTTCAACAATCAATAAATAATACATGTTAAAACGCCTTTTCTTTAACATTTTTTTCTATCATTATGGTTATGGAGTGTCTTTCAATAAATAATGTATTCGTAGTTGAGTAAACATATACTAAACGACCATTTCCTATGGCCTTCGAAATAGAAACCAAAGTGCAACAATGGTGTGTCAGGATCAACAACTTCTTATGTAAGTTATACATTTGTACTATTATAGTATTCCTTATAGCTGTTGCAAATCCTAGTTCATTGTATATATATATTATCAAAAGGCATTCCAGAGCAAATTCTGTATAAACTTATATTCACTTGTATGTTTTCATGGCTTTGTCTTCAAGAACGAAAAAGACGTAATAAAGCATAATTATGTGAGGCAGTGTAATATTGTTATATCATAATGCTTTTAGCACGGGGTTGAGTAGAGAACATACAGTACATGTATTACTATCAGTAAATTGAGCACAGTTTATCTAATGCACGTTATGAATTAGTATAACCTTTTTGAGAGACCTACACTCTTCATATTTTAGAAATCAATACAAGAATAGAAACATAAAACTACTATAAATCTAATAAATATTTACTCCTTCAAAATGGTGATCATCCTCTGCTTGTCCTCTGCACTAAACGACCTCTTGTATACCTTCCTACTCCCAACCCCACCAGGTGGCGGGTAAGTCTGATTCATTTGTTTACTTCCGGGTACCATTGGCAACTTCCGGCCGCCTTCTCGCATCGTCTGCGCAAGATTCCCGCCGCTCATATCAACATCCATGTCCATTACCTCCTCAAAACCTTCTAGGTCTTGAGAGTCATCAAACACGTTGTCCGACCCGCCACTTCGACCACGTGGACGCACGTGGAAGTCCGGAAGATTGGGGTCGATTTGGCGTTTGATTTTGCGTACTTCGCGGAGCATGTATTGCAGCATGACTTTCTTGTTGCTGTCGGTGCTCGCGGTGGAAGGGGTAGGGGAGCCCTCACGTGGGGAATGCCTGCCGTCAAGTTCGATGCTGTGCAGGCTGGTATAGGATACGCTTCGTTGACTTTCATCGTTTAAGCTCCGGGTTGACCCGGAACGGTCAAAGTAGCCCGATTCTCTCGTTTCTGACACATATTTATGGGGCGTACCGACTCGAATGACTTCTGCTCCGCCGGGTTCGCTGATCCGACTATTCGGGCGCTTCTTTCTATTTCCGTCCAACGCCGGAGTGGATTTCGGACGCTTCGCTCTTTCCGGTGGATGTCTCGGACTCTCGGCTAAAATCTCTTCTCCCGTCGGAGTGCGAGCATGATCTCTTTTCGATCTACTGTGCTCTTTCGTAGGACTCTTAGTATGCTCCCGTTGCGATCGATGCTCCCTTCGCGGGCTTTTCGAATGTTCATGTGATGACGATCTGTGTTCCCGAGTCGGCGTTTTCATGTGTTCTCTAGTCGGTGTTTTGGCGTGTTCTCTACTGAGTGATTTGCTTAACTCTCTCGTCGGTGTTTTGGCGTGTTCTCTGCTAAGTGACTTGCTCAATTCTCGCGTCGGCGTTTTCATATGTTCGCGCGTCGGTGTTTTCTCGTGTTCCCTCGTGTGTTCCCGCGTGGGTGTCTTCGCATGTTCACGTGAGCTGTGCTTCCTCATATGCGGACTCGCATTATGCTTATGTCTCGCGTCATCGCGTGACGTCGGTCTCCTAGCAACCGCAGCTTCGTCATCACGTGATCCTGAACGTCTGACGTCATCATCACGTGACGTCGAGCGCCTGACGTCATCATTGCGCGAATACGGACGCCGAGGTGAGCGCGGTGAGGTATCGGGTTCGGGGACGGAGTGATATTTCGGCACGGGACTGTTTCGTTTATCGTGTTCTCGCAAAGTGGATTCTGTGAGGGGATTCGATAACTGACGCGATGGTGAATAGCGATCGGTTTTGCGCACGGGGCTTGGCACCGAGTACTGCCGTGTCGGCGACATCCTCCTCTCTTTGTAGTACGTCGGAGACGCACGAAGACGCGACGGAGACGCCCGATCATCGTCGTACTCTTCCGAATAGCGCCGATCGATCGGCGAACGTTGCCGAGAGCTCGGTCGCTCTTTCATCTCGCGTTTCGGCGAAGCTCTCGACGAAACATCTCGTCTCGTTGGACTCTCGTGACGCGAACTCGAATGGCGTTTCTTTAATTCTGGTGGGTCGTCGCGAGAGGAGGAATGGTGATGGCGTTTACTTTTATGCGGCGATCGACGACCGCTTTCGTATACGTCATCCGTGTCCATGGCATATTGACGTTGCGGTGAGTGGCGCCGACGCGGCGATTTCGAACGAGTGCCGTTTCTATCCATAGTTTTAATATATCGTCAATGTATTGACTTATTATTCAATAATTTGCAGGGAATTCTAATCGTAGCTCTGAATTGAGCTTCAAAAGCTATTCGAAAATTCGAATGTAAAATGGCGAAATTGCGTATAAGTTTATAAAGGATTTATTGGCAAAGCTAAATGGTTTATATCACAGTTTATATATCGCAGTATTATCATAGAAATGCTACAAATCTCAATTGTTTAGTTTTTCTACTCAGATATAATAATCACGAATTATAGTAAAATATTAACGAAAATTCAGTGCTTTTTGCTTGTAAAAAGTTTGTGGTTCCTTGATGTTTAAGGGGTAGAGTTGAGGACGGAATATCAATGCCCAGATACATGCCCAGAGACTCTGCTTCTACCCTCACATCATACCACCGCTACCACCATTCGGAACACTACCCGGTCCCATATTATTCGTATTCGACCGGGGTGCCGTGAACTCTTTGGGTTGTTTCGGCGAAGTAGCGAAGTTGCACAATAAGTATCCCATGATTTTAGTTGTTATTCCGAAACAAAATCAACATATCCATGGCAAAAATAATGCGAATATCCTCAATGTCAGTTTCGTTGAAAATGAATATATAAAAGCTATTAATAATTGCAGTCGAAAAACATGTTATTCTGCTTGATTAAATGCGAAGTATAGCTTATTGATATGCAGTTGTCTTATTAGAATTCAATGTTTCCATTAGGTATTCTGCTCATTTTTGTCTTCGGCAAAAAATAAGCGCATAACATTTCTTTCATTAGCATAAGTCATTCCGAAAGTATGAAGAGTGAAAATTTGCTTTGGCTAAAAAAACTAATCCGAAACGGTTATCCAAGAATTTCATTAGCATATTTGGTAACAAATATGAGTTGAGCGACTATGCAAACTAAATGGGTTATTGCGCAGGCAGAGAAACTGGCTGCTAAGACCCAAATCCATTTGCAAATATTAATCCTCAAAATCTGTCAACGATCCAACACCGTATAAGGATTAAATGCCATTATATCCAATGTTATTAGCTCCAGATAAAAGTATATTTATCTTGTTCCAAAAAGTAACATAAAAGTGGATCGCGAGCCCAACAGAAGGGCTTTAACACTAGCACCATTGATTCTATGGAACCGATTCTATCTCCCTTTTTGAGTTGTGCCTATCCTCTACATAATCATTGTGCTCGATTCTATTGAGAACGCCACCGCTTTCAATGAATAGATCAAATGAATAGATCCAATCCAATCAGGACACATTAGATATGTACACATACACATAAAAATCAGGATCCGCTCGCTATCTCTACATTTATTAAGGACCTTAAGAGAGAGAGAAGGGCCAGAGCAAAGTGACAAAAATCTGGCTGAATAGGACAGCACTTTAAGTCAACAGGGTCCGTGGTATCTCGATATATTTTCTGAAGGGTGTCATAGATTGTACATTGTGAGGGTATGTGATCAGGATATGCCCGTTATATTATTAAGTGTATAAGAAGACTCGCAGCGCGCAGGGGTTGGAATTAATGACAAAGGCGTATGTTGGCGAGTTACTTAATAAACATGGAATGTTAAAATACTATGCAGTTATCTTTTTATTTTTATGAAATTCTTGTGCTCTTTTATTAAACGTTTGCATTAACTACATTTTTTTTTTTTAATTATTAACAAAGAGTTGACATTATAGTCAAATGAGATCGCAAAGATTCCTCATTTTTGTAAAAGACTTAGAAGCTAATAATATTTAGTGTATCATCTTCATGACAAAAACTATATACATGTATATGAACCATGGATTCAGCGACACACTTTGATAGAAAAGTGCCGGTCTCAATTTGAATCTATAATAATCAAGTATAAAGCTAGTAAATTTTATCACAATAGAAGTCTATTGATTTCCAGCCCTGTGCTTATCATATAATGTAACCAGATCGGGATCAATGTATGGATCTTTAATGAGCTGCGTACCAGTAGGCATACCCTGATATTAGTCCTAGTTAGCTTTATACCTATGTCAATATATGAAGTACCCTATAAATTATCACTGTCTCTCTCTCTATGTCCAGATCTCAGATGACACTTTGTTTTGTGACTTACAACTGGCTCTTGAAAGAATATGGAGCGCCGCCGCACTTGAATAAACTACAGGTAGTAGCTAACTTAGGGATTTGGTTTATGGAGTCTTCACTTTTATGCATTAGCTTAAGAATTAATGTACATGTATATCGCATTTATAATTAAAGCGATAGAGAGAAGACGATTCCTCGATTAGGTTTCACTATAGATATCTAGTTAGGTTAATATGAAATGTTTAAAAATGCAGCCTGATTTAGCTTGATTTGCTATTTGTGATTATCTCCAAATATTTCTATCTTATAAAGTATCAATAACGCTATCTTCCCTGTCTGAAAACTGCATGATTTGTAAACTATTTGCTGCGAAAAAAACAAAGAAACCAAGATATTTATCGGCATATAATTTGACATTCCATAACTCAATGAGTATTTCAAGATCACATTAAACTTAACATGAGCATTTTTGCTAACTAAACATTCCTGATTTAACCCGATCAATGGAAGTTAATGATGACAAAAATCTCAACATCGACTCTTGAGTGTCAACCCACCAGCCCACAGTCGAGTTGCGATGTCGAAATTTTTATGATGAAACTGTTCAGAAGTAATACATTGTGATACTTTGCCGTATTGCAAAGCTGTGCACTCCCTTATCTTGATTATCTTATTGCCTACATTGTTTATGACACCAATATGCGGATTTTAATCCATTAAAGTAGGTTTTTGTCACGTTGTATTATAAAACTATTTAATACAACTCCATATAAATGGGCGATTACGTAAGAAGCTATTCACCGAAATGTTACCTCATTTTTTCTAACGAGCAAATCACTGATCATATTGATTTGTTTAGAATTCTTTGTTAAAAAAGCAACATAGCTCTGGTGACGATTCGGTAAAAACAGACCTGATTATATGCCAAATCATACACACAATTGCCTAAATTAGCCTGGAAGCTATTTTAATTGAACAAGGTTTTGCAATTCTTTCACATGTAAAAATCTAAATAAAAAGCAAAGTTTGATTTCGAAATCGTATACCTGTACATATATGCAATTGAACTGTTAGAAAATAATTACTTTGGGTTGGTTGGTATCGAAACTCATTTTTGTTAGATTTTACTTTAAACTCAACCTTTTACAAGTAATTGGCGAGACATGATTAATGTTTAATAGTAAAAGAGCAAATAGTATATCTAATTATTTTCTTAATCTTCCAACTAAGACAGCTCCGGGGTCATAAATATTCATATGTCAGACTTCCAGACAAAATATTTACCCTAAAGATGAGAAAAGAGTATAGGCTAATTGAGCCATAAAATGTCTTTTGTTAAATTTTCTCACTTACTCAAAGCTTATAAGCCTAAAGTCTATAACTTGACACTTTCATATTTACGAATAGAAATTGATGAAGTTTTTTAACGATTTTTATCGTTATGTCAAAATGTTTCATGCTTAGCAAACAAACTCGTTACTATATGTTTATAGTATTTCAATAACAAATATGGAACGGTTATACTGCACTTTTTATGTATTTCTTTTAAGTAATAACTTGCTTAATTCTAATTTTGGATTGCCACACTTACACATATATATCTATGCTCATCTAAAAGGCTATATACAACTTAAAGTGGAAAAATACGTTATTAATTAATCAAAAGTGAAGTGAAATTTTCGATCAATAGAGATGAACGTTCCGCACTTAATGGCAGCAATTTTCTAACATTGTCCGTTAATACTTAAACTTTACATGAATGACACTTGAAAGTTGTTTGTGGGGGTATGAGTACACATTAATGCATAGCAGAGCGCCTAAGCAAATGGTCATTCTCTTGCCAAGTGAAATGTCGTCTGGACCCAAAGGAGAAAAAGGAGGCAAAATGAAGAGAGTCTGGCTGGGCATGTTTTGGCGCAAATGGATTGATTAGTTTCTCATGAATCCAGAAAGACAAGATGGTCTTGAATGGTGTTGGGAGATCGATAGAAAGTCTATGGAGCCAAATATTGGTCCATAGTATTTAACCTTTTCACTGATGTTTACTTCTAGTCTTCTAACGTCTCGTTCATTAATGTATTTAATTCATTTATATATTTTGTTTAAATAAAACTTATTTTTCAATTCATATGAGCTGTATTCAAGTTTCAAGGAAGTTTAATGTTTCATTTTAAATTTCGAGAACAAAATTAAGGCTGACGGCAGTTAAACTGGTGGCTATTTAGGCACAAAATCTTATGTTCTTATTTGATTTATCAAATACATGTCGAAGATAATATCTGCAACAAGGCTAAATTCTTTTGAAACACAAAACAGTTATTTAGAGCTATTTTCGTTGCTTTGATTTCGAATATGAAAAGCAATTACGTGTATGCAGTAATTGTTCGCCTTTATCTATTTAGTTTGATTAACTATATGAAGTGTTATCCAGATTGAACTAATAATGCACAGTGTCTGTCATTTATCACGATACTTGATAATGATAAAAGAGCTGATTTATCGACTTGTTAGCCAAATTAACGATAATTAAATAAGTAAATCATATTCATGTGTGTACAAAACCATTTGTCTTTTCAATGTTGATTTGAGATATTAAGGTTAAAAATGTTAAAAAAAAACATTAGGATCTATCAAATTCGAGTATAAAGGCATGAAATAATACGTAAACTGTGAATGTTTGATGGCTTATAAAAGAAGATTTTTTTTATCACAGAATTCTTCGTTTAATGAAAATGGTTTATTAGATTCTTATTTTTCAAGAAATTTGTTCATTTTACTAATTATATATTTTTGATATCCAAATATATTTTGGCAACTAGCTGGACCTCCGCGAATTCGGTCCAATGGAAACACAGTCTACTCGTAGACTAATCGTCATCAATTTAGGTTTTGATTAAACTAATGTTGTTTCATAACAATATACATGTTGTAACTGCTATTATTTAATCGTCGTATAATAGTATTATGTGACACTATGTGCCCATATAAAATCATAATGCACTTTTATAAGGTTGATTGTGAAACACAAAACAGGATCAAACACTTACTCAACGACTGATTTCTTGACCCAATTGAGCAGTGTCTTCCTCGCCCCCTCACGTGGTTTCTTGGCTGGCTTGGGTTTCTTGGCAGCTGGGGCACTGTCGACACTCGCCAAGCTGGTCGTGCTGCCCATAGACTCCAGAGACTGCTCGCCTAGACCACGTGTGTGCTCCTCGATCTGAGGAGGAAAATAATAAAATTGTGATACATTTTGATTCATGAAAAACAGAGATGTGGCTAATCATTAAATGTTGATTTATTGGCAGTCACATCTGAAGAAAAATCCTAAATATAAACGAATCGTTTTGCAATTTCAAGAAAAGATTAAACCATATTCATGACTGAATAGTTGTGAGAATTTCTTTAAAATCTTTAAATGTTATATATTGAGAAGTGAGCGTTGGTAGAATATAAGAGCTGGTAAGCAATTGGTTTTCAATACTTACTCCATAACATATATAAGAACCGATAGGATATTGGTTTTCAGTACTTACTTCAGGACATATATAAGAACAGGTACGCAATCGGTTTTCAAAATTTACTCCATAACATATCAAATAGAAAAATATTATCAGAATAAATAAGAGAAATACAATTGTCTGATGTAAGTATGAGTACAAACAATCATGTTTGATTCTAAAATATTAAAGTGCTACAGTGCACAACTGAATGTCCATGTCAAAGACTATAAACTAAGATAACGTTGCAGAGTAAATGGGACTGTGAGTTGCTTTGACAAATGTGTTTTATGATGATTCAATCATGAAATAATAAGATTTTATCGAAATCCATAGTCGTGATTTTCATTAAATCAACATTTTCTTAAATGATTTCAATAAGATAAAATGCTTTATATTTACATGTATATATTTTGAAACTGTACAACTGCCCGTTCTTGGAAATTACTGGAGGAATAAAACACATAAGAGCATAAAAGTAGAAAATATGAAGAAATCATTTACAGTCAAATGATCAAATTTGCTTTCGGAATCATTTGATATTCAGGTAAGAAAAAAGGTCACGTTATATGGGAACTGCAAACTATCATCTAAGATATAAATATGATAATTTTGTCCCTTTTCCTTCGTAGATTTCGAAACCTTCTACTGGAACTAAAATCAACATATGTCGGTTAGATATAGGTAAATTATCATTGGATTCGACGTTCGTGCAGGTGCGCTATAACCACGTGATTTTATCACGTGATAAAAGTACCCGATTCAATTGCTCGGCTGAGTATCCTTGCGCGCCCCCGGGCAATGTAAACAAAGATGGCCTCCGTTGGTTAACGGATTGGATCTGTTGCTCAATCTGGTTTGAAATTTTTGTCGAAGAAATACATTAGAGAATAAAATTAACACTGATAAAAGGAAACAAACAGGTAACACACACTATCAACAATGTACAAATCACACTCAAACTGCTTTACATATTAACAAATAATAATAGATACATGTTTTAAACACTCTACTGGATATCATTGTATCGACAAAAAAAGCCTTTGCCGATGTCTAACTTTTATAACTTTTGTAAAAGCGAAGTTAAACAAGAACAATTCTCAAGACATTTTCATTCATAATGAGCCGCGAAAAAAAGACATTTAAATTTATAATGAGCCGTGAAAAAACGAGAATGGACACCAACGTTACTTACTTGAAAATATAAAATAATTGTCCATATCAGCCCCAAAATGATGGACGGTTTACCATCTACTATGTCTGACACGTTGATGTTTACAAGTTTTATCTGAAAATAAAATGATTGATCATTATAGGGAATTGTTAGCATAACAATCCATAGCATAAAATCTAACAAGTAGATCAGTGAAGCTGATTAAGTCCTCCGCTACTTCAACAACAGTTGAAAACCGAACAAAAAAAAACAGAGGAAATCAATTAAGAACATCAACAAAAATCCATCCAACGTCTTTCTTACATCTATCTCACAACGTCTTTCTCACAACGTCTTTCTCACAACGTTTTCCTTACATATTCCTAGTCCTCAAAACATCACGATATGCGAGTAATTTTTCTTAATGTGCAAAGTCCCCAAAATCACCATTTTTCAAAAAAATCGCCAAAATTACAATTTTTGAGATTTTTCAAAAATAATACGCCTAAGCACAGCTCCAATATGTGTTTGTTCCATGTGCCAAAGGAAAATAAAATTCCATCGAGAAATAAGCGAGCACTCGTCCGTACAAACTAACGTCAATAATCACGCTAAGTCCCCAAAATCACCATTTTTCAAAAAATCGCCAAAATTACAATTTTTGAGATTTTTCAAAAATAATACGCCTAAGCACAGC
>LQRL01161454.1:3977-26182 GCA_001703475.1 Hydroides elegans
GGGGAAGATATATTGAAGAGGTGTAGTGCTTTATTGATATATTCCTTGTCAAAACGCATGGAAATGGAAAAAAAAGTATGGTTGTGTGGCATGTCAAAGTTAGGGTGGGGCAACATGGGAACCTTTTCCGAGCATATTATATCCGTAAGAAAGCGTGTTTTTCAATACAATCATTGTTGAACATGGTCTTTAAATTAAACAAAACGCTTTTTAAATGTCTCAATAAGGAATACTTTGAAAACGTTTGTGAGAAGGAAAAACCCGAAAACCCCTCTTTAGCCAAACTTCTAAGCTTTTTTGAATGCAATATAAAAATTCAGTAGAGTTGACAGTCGGTGTTTTGTCCTTTATTTATCTTATTTGTTATTTTTATGTCAACAATAATTGATTGTGATTTGTCTGATTTTTGAGAAAGGCTTGGTTATTGTAGCTAATGGTTCTCTATATCAAATGTAGGAACATAATATTTCTTACAGATAAAGAGGCCCACGTTTTTCTTCTTTAAAGATTCAGTCACACTGGTCTTACTGGTCCCACACCTTTAAGGCGCGTTCACGCAAAAAAAGCCTAAATTTTTGCGTGAACAGAGGGGATGAATTGCTATGCTTTTATACAAATGTGGTTTTAAAAAAAATCGGGTTTCGTGCTTTTTTCCGAGCTTTTTCGTTAACGTGAACGCGGCCTTAGCGTTAAACCATGGTTTTGTATATTAAAATATGAAAACACACTTAAAACCCCCTTTAAACATGGTTCAAACCAGCTTAAAACTTTTTAGCATGGGGTTTTCTAGTCCTTATTTGGTTTGAAGGCGGTTTGATTCTTGGTCCGACTAAAAGTTGAAGCATCAATGAGTTCATGATGATTTAATCCAAAAGTATTTTTTTTGTCATACGAACCATGACTTAAATAGGTTTGAAACTTGGTTTCAGCTAAGTTTGATCAGTGTGGTCACATCCTCAACATATCCAAAATGGTTCTAATCGACCACAGTTTAATGTATCATTGTAAAATCTCTTTCAAAATCGGAATATAAGTACATATATATATATTTTAGAAAATCCCGATTATTCCCTTTATGGTGCGTTCAGCGGGACTTTGCGTCTGCGTCTGCGGAATTTAAATTGGTATAAAACATAGTAAACCCAGCGGTATTAATTCCGCAGGGATTACTATGTTTTATACCAATTCAAATTCCGCAGACGCAGACGCAAAGTCCCGCTGAACGCACCATAAGGCTAGAATCTGCGGTGTTACATTGCACGTTTCCTGTTCTTATAACTTGATTTTGGCGCTTCAACACTTGCGAAATTGTCTAAATGTTTAATGAGTTGCGTCTTTAAATGGATTTTTGCCAACGCTCCAGGGAGGTTTTGGTTTTAAGAATAAGGGCCTGGCCATATTGATACCCCCAAAACGCAACTAGATTTTTACATCGCAACGAGAGTTTTGGTGTGTTTTTTAGTTCTTATAAGGAACACAATGGAAAACACGGTTTGTTAGTTTAAAAAGTTAGAAAAGGCTTCCAGGCCCTATAAATTAAAAAAAATAAAGAAGATATCAACTATGACTGGTCGCCAAAGTATTTTGTCTGTTTTGACTTGAAACAAGTTGTGTTGAAAATGTAACTATAAAAATTACTTTAAGTCCTAATAGGAATCAAATCCAGCTTGTATGATTACTCAATACTCATATTCTTTCTTCACAACTTGTTGGTTGAAAAAAAACTGTGAATTTGAATTATATAGATATTTGTTTAGATGATCTGAAGATGCCCCCCCCCCAAAAAAAAAATAATAATAATAATAAAAATAAAATAAAAAATAAAAGATTATATCATTTACGTCCGGTTTCATAAGTTCATAATAATATTGACATTCTGCTAAAATCGAATGTGCTATTAATAGTTTTGTACGTTAGATTGATGTCCCCACTGCAGGAATAAAACAAGATGTTCAGTATTACAAATCAAAAATGGTACAAATTGTTTTATTCTATTCTTGGTCTCGATAGAGATTCTATGTATAATTCGTTCGACGAAACAAAAGAACTCTAGAAAATTGCCGTATTTTCATTGTTTCTGGTTCTTCGAAAATAAGTTAAATCATCACTTAAAGGCAGGGTTTAAGAGCGACGTTCGGGAAGACGATTGTTAGATTTTATTTGAACTGTGGATATTATTATATCACAAAAAAATATCAAAGGAAAGTCCGATTACTAATGGCAATGGACTATATAATTCAGATTACGTTGATAGGAAAAGAATCAATTTTATATCCGTGCATGTCAGAGCACAAACCGAATTCCGTAGCCACCTAGGATTCGAACCTGAATATCTTGAAATCAACAGGTTTCTGTCACTAAGTTTTGATACGTTTAAAGACCCTTACCGGACTATAAAAGCAGGGGATCTGCCTTTCATATGCAAATTTTACTCGTTTGAATCTGAAACTACTCGTGCTCTCAATTTTAATTGTTTATTCATTTTTTCTCGTAAAACAAGAATCTAAACTTATTAAGTTTATGACGTATACATACATCATGATAGCGTGCACCATCTTTAATACTTGTTAAGAATTTAGAAATAGTATCTTGCACAAAATCGAAGTTTTAGAACTTGAAAATATATGGATTTTCAAATGTTTCAAAATGAAATTTGCGATTTCATTGGTCAAGCCAAAAAGAGGCTATTTAGATACCAAAGCCGTAGTGTTCTATTCACACATATCAAAGATGTTTCAAGGATCAGTCGAAATAAAAGCTTCACCACAGGGCAGCCCACTGCGTAATAAAGCCATGTATTGTCATGTTCCCTATCCAGAGCATCTGGTTCTGATTCCCTTATCACCTTCACTTGATTAGTTGTTAAAACGGTCTGCTATGTTCTTTGATATATCCACTTCTAATTAAACCTATACAAATTATATACAAAGCCTTTTGTCATCAAATTATGTATGGTCTGGATGGCCAGAAATCTTCCAACCCATGGGTTAAATAGGCAAAATTTGAAGGGTCTTTAAGTCATATTTCAGAAAAGAACAGTGTCATTCTTGTGTCCCTTTTATAGCACAATCAAAAAAGGAGGTAAAACGAAATAAAAAACGTTCAGATATGTCAATTGACGTTCTGTAACGATAGTCTCATTGAGCAAGGATTCATCAATGTGCCGCTTGAAATAAACCCGTCTTTCGGTCAAAGAAACGGAACTGTCAATTACACGCACATAGACCTAGATGTAGAGTATATTAGGGCCGGGTCACATTGGAAGCTTTTTGTAGGTTTTTCTCCTAAAAATCATGTCTTCCTATGTATCTTATCTTGTCTGATGAAACACTCAAAACGCACCTATGGGCCTGGCCACATGGGAATCTTTCCCCGACGTTTTTTTTTATCAAATCAAACACAGTAGTACAGTATACTCTTACTGTAAAAGCATAGAAACACTCGTGGAGTATATAAAAGTGATATGGTTGAGTACCTACAAGAAATACATCGTTTAACAGGGTTTGTTAAGGATTATAGCTCGAAAAAGCTGCACGTGTGGCCAGGCTCTTAGGCGTAGTATCCAGGCGGTGACGGCCACGGCAAAATTGAGGAGAAAGGGTGAATTTCGCAGTAAATGTCTAAAGTGACGGCTCTAATTCAGCAAGTGATCAAAAGGGGATTTAGCCGTGGCGTTAAATTCTTTCATTTAGCCAGTGATTGCCAAGGCAACAAGTAAAGTGAAACCCATTCAGTAAGACGTCGGTTACTGTCAGGTTTATTTTTCAGGACGTTGCCTTTATGATTTTCGGATGTTGTTCTACGTCGTGACGTTGAACGAAAGTGTTTCGTACGTCCCTAAGCATTGCAATGTATAAGTAAAGTAACTCCATTCGGTAGGACGTCGGTTGCATTTATCAGTTCAATTTGTACAATAAAATATGAGCTTTTCAGGACGTTGCATTTATATTTTTTCGAACGTCTCGTTGCGTCATGACGTCGAATGAACGCAATTCGTTCTACCTCATTGCGACGGTCAAACGTCATTTATGCGTCCCCGACATGAAATGACGTCTGTAATATTTACATATTTATTCAAACAAATGGCAACGTTGTATTGATTTTCGTTTGACGTCTTGACAATAATGTGTGTTTCCGGTCGAGATTGCAGTGGAAGTCGTCGAAATCGCTCGCATAGTGGCGATCATTATTTTCAAATGTCCTATTCGAACACTGTTTACCATAAAATATACATATCTAAATATGTTATTATATATTTTTTATATTTTTCACCACGCGAAACATGTAGTCATATAACAGTCTTGCTCAGACAACAATATGAATGTTCATATGCTTTTTGCAGATGAATTGACAAATGGAAACATTTACTGGTGATCAAGTAAAATGTATTTGTTGGTGTCTCTAGACACCGGCTGGTATTTCACTCAAAGACACATTTAGGAAAATTGAATTTGTCTTGAGTTACAAAATAACACGGGGACCTAACCTTTTCGAGTTATCATTGTTTTTACGCAAAAATGATAACAATGATATCGCAGAAATCAATAGAAAGGGTTAGATTGTGGTTCAACAAGTATTATTTCGAAACTATATCTGTACAGTTTTCTACTTGTCTCCTAACATAAACAGATGATGCCACCTTTAGGAATGCAACTATGATTAAAGACCTAGCTACATTTGACACTTTTACTTATAAGGTGTATTCCATTAACACACCCTGTCTTCCAATGTATTGCTTACAGGAAACGTCTCTGTGACCAGAGCCTTAGTAATAAATGATTTTGGTAACATTGTATGTTGGGATCATAGAAGACATATTCCAATTTTGGAACGATCTGAGACATTGACTTAAAGTTTGACTGTTCATAAAAAATAGATCCAAACACATATCTACCTAAATAATTGCCTTAAATGTTAGGTGTATATCTTAATTATTATGCAACATTCAAAACTAACCACTTATTTTAATATATTTTGCTACATCATACCTTTGTCACAC
Organism: Hydroides elegans; assembly: GCA_001703475.1. Taxonomy (NCBI): domain Eukaryota; kingdom Metazoa; phylum Annelida; class Polychaeta; order Sabellida; family Serpulidae; genus Hydroides; species Hydroides elegans. The sequence goes on from LQRL01161454.1 coordinate 8,977, forward strand.
AAGGGTGAGTGAAATAGTCATCATTCCCACTTTTTAATTTTGGAACGATTATGTTTAATATACATTTTGAGGCATATTACACACTAATATTGAAAGGCGACTAAACTTAATCAAAAGCCTACTATAAAGACTCCGTTTTCGTTGTTGTCATCCTTTTATGTTCGTACATAATTCCATGGAAATGCCCAAATTATTGGGACTCTATCAATGTGACAAGACGGGGCCCGCTTTTAATTATCTCTTCAAGTATAGATGTCTAGGTTTTTTTGAATTCAGTTGTATTTATAACAGGGTATCATTCGAAATTTAGCAAGAATATAACTCCGTAAATAATTCATACAACATTCAACAAGAAACATAATAGTCAATGAAATGGATAATTCACGAAAAAAGTCTTAAACTCAAACTGTGATATGTGTCCTTATATAGTTGTAATAAATGGTTTTATGATAATGAGGCATGGTATTATGATCGTTCTTTGTATTTGAGTTTATATACATGCCATACATGTTGGTAAATCTTGTCATACAAATAACAAAACAAATCGTTCCAAAATTAGAAAATAGGCGTAGGATCAATATGAGAGTCAAAATCAAAATGTTATATCACATAGAATAATATGAGCCAAATTATTTCATAGATATGTAAAGAGCTAGTCTACACCTATTTTATGGAATTGATATCATATTTTTTGTAAAAGAAACAAACATTTTTGAAGAATTCAAACATTTATCGACGACTCAGACCGTTCCAAAATTGGGTAAACACGTCTAAAGTGTGATGTGAACGGATTTCTTTTAAGAAATGTAGCTAAAGAAAGAATGCTTTTACAATAATTTCCATGATCTGATGTTTAGTATGCGTGCTATATTTTGAATATGCTCTATATACAGTTGAATGAGTCATATTGGTCGCTTCTAAAAATAAGACAGGGATCTGAAATCTTATGTTTTATTCCATATTGCAGTGATATACCGTACATTTCACGCATCCGTCAATTTACCAACATGCCGTGACTGAACCTTAATACATGTACTCCATATGTGTACAACAAAAGGAAACCATACACTGTAATGATTTGCACGATGCACCTTTGCATACGCTCGACTTAATATCAGTGAACATATCGTATTAATTTGGATAGGCTCCCTATGAATTTACTCTGTGTACCATTTGATAGCGCATAGTTCTTTTTTTTTAAGCACATCATTCATTGCTCACTAAAGGTGTAGACACATTGGATGAAACAAACATTTTGAATGAAACAACCATAGGAAACAACCATTTGCACAAGTGTTATGTTTTTCATAAATTCTTTGCTAAATTTTAGTCGTTTGTTTATGTAAAACTGTAAAAGTTTATATGAATTCTTTATACAAACAAATTCAAAACGCAATAATTACAAACAAAAGAACCAAGCAATTGTTCTCTAATTGTTCTAAATTGCTTATGTTACGTAATAATTATAAACGTCACACTTGAAAATGAAGTGGCCCAGACATCCATTGGAAGGTGTGTCCTTTTACGAAACGCCAAATAATGATTGTTTCCAAAAGGAAACAACCATCGGAAAATGGTTGTTTCATCCTATGTGTCTACACCTTAAATTGAGTAAAGGCATGACCATATGTTTATTTAATTTGTACGAACTCCAAAGATCTGGCTTCATTGGAAAGTTTCACATCTTTTTTATTCTAGCAACATGTTTATTAATGTATCTCTTATGGAAACAACAAAAAGCGCCGAGCTTTTTAAAACGCAACGAGCGTTTTACGGTCCCGCATAAGAAATACACGTCGCAATTGGATAATTGGTTTATTAAGTTAAAAGGCTGGAAAAAAGCTTCCCGTGTGGTCAGACTCTAACTTCTAAGGGCGATCGATATAGGGTGATATGTTGAATCAATAAACCATCATGATGATTACGTATGTCAACCACAGGTGTACATTTAGGAGACCCCTGTTTGCTCTTACATGTATGTTCTTATATGTTTATCAAACCCTACTTCCGTTTCGTAAATATATTTTATACCATCTGCACCCCGGTTGAATATTTTCTGAACCTGTACCGGGTGTCAACATATGATGTGAAATTAATAAAGGTGAAAGAAACGTATTCCTGTGTAACGATTGAAGCAATAACTGCTATAACAAGTTCACATAGGACTCGCAACAAAAGAACGTTTAAACAATATCTCATACCACCTAACAAATTGGGAAAATTGGTTAACGAGTGTGTCTCGGAAGATCAAAGGGATTCTTTCCACTCGATTGTAATGACGTGGTCACGACATACAGAATCTGATAGAATAAAAATAATCAAGACCAAATAGGTACTATATGACCTGGCCATATTAGATGCCTTTCGAGTTTTTTTTCCTAAAAAAAAAACAGTGTTGGTCAATGTATTCCTTGTGAGAAATTCCCCTTTAACACTATTTGCGTTTTTCTCGTTAGTCTCTATTAAGTCTCCCAAACATAAATTCGAAAACTAAATTTAATTAAAAAAAATATATCGAAAACAAAAAAGATTCCAAGGTGGCCAGACCCTTAGAAAAATGACTGATCTTAATATCAATAGATCGCCAACACTATTACTATTTTAAAACCAAATGATCTTTATAATGATATTTAAAAAAGGTAAAAGGTATTTTAAAAGTGACCACATTAACTATTTGTTATAGACAGAGGTTTAAATGTAGGTTTAAATGCTAGTTTGAACTAACGTGTTCAAAAAAAATAACGCTCTGGTGGTTGTTTGGGTCTATAACTTTTTCATGCGTGGATTTTTAAAAGTGAAATTTTCACATAATCAACTTCAATCATTCTTTATTTAGAAAATGTAATTATCTTGATATTTACTATCTCACCCACATCACAATATAACGATGTTCGATAAAGGGTGACAAAGACAAATTCACATCAGGCCTCTTGCATAAAAATAAGCGATTTTGAAATCGCAAGTTGGTTGCGATTTTCATTGTTTTCATCGTTGTATTTTATTTCAAAGAAATAATCAAATCGATCATTTCGATTCCCAACAAATAAAAAAGTGAAAATAGCAACTAGCGATTTTACGTACCAAGACCGTAGTCTGAGTCTTAATCTGTATGCTTGGTATAGCCCGTCGGTGCATTGAGTTTAGGCAAAGTTGAGGTTGATTTATCAATTCAGTTAAATCAATTGATATTTCGTCGAATGACATATCACGTTTATCTTCCTTGCTATTATTAAAATTTTGGTATAATTTTCATAAAAGAAAGGGCCCTTCCATATTAATCTTTGAGATAACTTAGACGGGTCAAATGTGTCCATTAGATTAGCGATGAAAATGGATTGCATACTGCTGTCAGACAATAATAATATTGCGCTAAATCCAATAAATTTAAAAGGAAACCTGTGATTCAAAGAAGATTAAAACATACCAAATTATTAGACAATGCCATTCAACAAATTGAACCCACATGACGCACCAACCATGCATTTGATACACTTAAAGACTCTATTGTGAAAAATGTATTGTCACCCTTCATTGAATATCGTAATATTGTGATGTTGATGAAAGTGTAAATACCAAGTTAATTACAGTTTGTTAATCAGTATTGATTGAAGTTGATTATGTAAAAATTTCATTTAAAAAAGTCAACGCATTAAAAAGTTATAGGCTTAAACACCAACCAGAGCGTTATTTTTTTTGAACACGTTATGTGACCCGACACAATATCTTGCGTTTTATTAAGTAGACTCTACAACAAAGACATATATACGAATATATTCTACTTACTTTTGCCTAGTGTTCATTATCACTCAACATGATTTAGATTGATGAAATATCCAAACACTTAACTTTTATATAAATGTTATTGTTAAGTTAAAACAGTGAATTCAACACTTAATTCAACACTAGTTCGAATATACTTATCATTGTTATCTTAACACTGATGTTCACTGAAATTTATCCATAAATCGTTTAGCATGGAATACAATATCAAAAACTAGTATTTCAAATACAAACACGATCGTTTGCCCTTCAGGTTAAGGAAATAGATTATTGTTTTTGTTTTTCCAAAACAATATTGCTTTGCCCAATTGATCATTTCGCATTCCCGCCTACACATTAAGATATTGACGATTTGTATCCGTGTGACTCATAGGCAAACATATTTTTTTCTCTGAAGTTGTGATAATATTTTGTCGCGTCTCTCATTTTATATTTGACGATTTATTGCCCACCCTCTTATGCTCATATTTTAAAATGCGTTATGTTTTTTGTTGTATCCATGTTTATTCAAGTGATGGATTAATTTATGAAAATGTATATTTCTTGCTCAATCATATTATTTCCAACTTGGTAGACAGTCGATACAAAGTATTTTTTAATAAAATGAAATGAATGGAAACCGTATTATCCAGATAATTGGTAAATTCTATTGTGTTATCAATAAATATTATTGGACTGTTCGAGAAAGTTTTTAAATAATTCGAAACAAATGCGATTGATATTTTCTCATTATTTGACTTGTTTGATTTTTAAAATGTATAATGTGATTTTGTTTTTATTTAACTTGAAATAAATCAACACGCAAATATATTGAATGCCGTTGTCACTTTAGCATGTTCTTTTTAGATCTCAACAGAAACTCATGTATAGTCCTGGTTCTGTTCATTTGTCAAGAAGGGGAAGGGAGAGACATTGCTGAGAAGATAGCTGATCAGCTGAAATAAACTCAACGGTCTTGTTACACAAATCCGTACCCCGTCCCTAGTCAATAGTATATATATACTATAGTATATATAGTAGAAACCTATACGTACATGTAAAAGCTTTTGGAATTCAAGAATAGCAATAATTATGATATCAAGTTGTAAATGTATCGCTAATATAATATGCATCTAAATCAAGTGAATGTCAAAAAATATATTGATTATGTGTCAGCTACAAATTGCATTTCAAAATCAGACGAATAAGTTTACGAAAGAGAATAGTAGCATGTGCGGCCAGCAAAACAAATATTTTGAATTCGAAATTTTAGTTTCGTCGAACTTAAAATATCGCGCTAACACACAAGTATGTCAACAATTTAAAGAGACTTATCAACAATTTCGGAACTGAAATTAATTGCATTTTTACATTTTTGGTATATCCTGCAGATAAAACACTTTCGGTAACAATCTGTGTTATATCTGGCATAGTATTTTGGTCATTGCCCTCAGAATTCGAATCTTCAAAACAAGACACTTCAGGGAATCGACACCTTCTTCCATAGTACTTCAACACAGGGTTCATCGGAGCTGAACCATTATATTTTGCTCCACACCAATTTTGCGTGACATCATTGCCAAATTGGGCAACGTTTGTACCCAATGTATCCCCTGTGTAACTAAAATAGTGGAATTCAAAGTTGCATGTATATGTACCAATGAGGACATGATAATCCAAAAAAAAAATAATAAAAAAATAAGATCAATGATTGAGAAAAGGGTATGAATGTGTTGCATCTTTGGGACCAAATGTTTTTTTATTGTTAGAGCTATACTCTTAAAACAAGTTTTAGCCATATATTTTATGCGAAAAATGTGTTCTAATAACGGAAGACAGTGTTGCATAGTTTTGTTCATTGCAGTTTTTAATAGAAGCGCACAGTTTATCAACGATTGTTAAAAAAAATAAAATTACCTTTCATTATGATAATCACTAACCTTAATGGACGTTACTGAATCCCGACTACACCCTCCTTATTGCAAGAATCTACTCCGTCCGTAAATACATGTATGTCCCATGTTGGGAATAGAACCGGAGTTTGGGGCTGTAAATGTCTTAAGTCTGCCATATTAAGTAAATTCTCCCATTCCCAACATGTGACATATTAACGGACGGAAAGTGGCGATAATTAAATTACTACATGTACATTTTCTTTCAGTTTCACTGCGATTAAAACAATCATTTGACCAGTGACCATAGCATTATACCAAAAAAAAAAAATCACTCCAGTTTCTTTCTTTCCAATGTTTCCTCTTGACTACTTCATAGACACGCTTCCGGGCGCAATATCATCATGTCCAGTCCGTTCTAACAACCCTTCCTGCATCCCACCGGTGTAAGATAAATATTGGAATTGCGGGGACTGAATGCGCGGTATGTTGGTTTTTATGGCGGATTAAAATTATGTTTTTATAGAATTGCTTTCAATGGCGTACGTATTTTCCACCAAAATGTGTATTTTATCATACAATAACACAAAGCTCATCTTATTCTTTAAGACAACAAACACTCATACCCTCTGCTTCAAACCTAAATGTTCATTACAGTTTAACATTGAATCTTGAAAATGAGCATAAAGGTTAACATAGCAGTTATTGTGTGTCCTGGTGCAAATCCAATCCCTGTATTGATTACACTTTCCCTTTAAATGACAGCGGATTAGCCCCGTCCGTTGCTAAGCCAGGGGCGACCCCTTAGTAACCAGCGCGATGTATTGGAAAGACACATCATATTAACGGGACCACAGAAGGTCTGTAAGGAATGCTGATTATCCCTTTCTTAATTAATATAAAATAGACTCTTCCTATCCATGGAGTGGACGCTTGCATTGAATTCGCTCGGTTTTATTGAGATATACTCGTATAGTGACCCAGATCTACTAAGAATTGGCTAGTGTTATAGTGATTGGTTCTTTGTGGCGTTAATTAAGAATCTATAGCTGTTGAAGAATTTTGGCTGTATTTCTTTGAATGTTCGGAAAGTCTTACTCACGTTACATATAGCCACTTAGATTTCTATAGATTATCTAGGAGTTAGCTATCTCTAGTCTTTAGTATCTAATAGGAGAGAAGCATGTTGTATAAACTTGAAGAAATAATATACATGTCAAGAGTTAATGAAATTAGAAGATAGAATATTTAAACAATAGCAATTGTTCTGAATATCCACAAAATGAACTTTATCCTAACTACACAACTCAAAGACCTTTTTTAGCTTTTTATTAAGTTTCGGTACATACAAGGATGGAGCAAACCCGTCATATCTAGAGACAGTGTAAGGGGTTACGAAGATACCATTTTTTGTCGTTTTCCTTGGCGAACGTATCATGTGAAACCAAAATAGTCCATATCCACTTACAATAAAGGAGGAATGAAAACATTTACATACGGGGTCCCTTTTTATCAAAGCACTATCTGTCCCCAATCAATTTCTGTTCATGCAACTACGTTTTTCTCGTGACATGCATTTCCAAAGGGCCAAAAAGAGGAGATAGAATGAGTGCAAGATAGCATATAACCATAGAGACCCTACAACTTGAAAACCATCAATCTACTGTAACCAAATTACTTGCTCGCTTTAAACTAATTACCGTTGGGTTAGCACTATTTAACTTTCTACCAGGGAGATACGCAGGTCTATTTCCTTTTTTCCCCTGTTGAAAGAAAAATGCATGACATCAGGAAACGATTCCCTAACAACTTATATCAGATCAACTTATGTCACGTACTATACTATCATGGTAAAATACTGTACCTAAGGATCAGGGCACATTGATTCGTGTTCTGTGTTACTTCGTTTCCTTCTTACATATATTTAGAACCTTCTTGTTAGTTCCTTTTGTTTGAGTGCAGACCGAAATACCCTTAAAATACACGAGGCTCATTAAGTGTGAAACGGACATATGTGCAAGAAATCGGGAAAAAAAGTACACTTGAACGCATTTTACTCAATTGACGGATTTTTGCAAATTGTGTTTATTAATATAAAAGATGAAATAAACATACATATAAGATAATAATAAAGTAATATCAGTGTCTCACTTCTGAGAATGTAGATTAATATATTCATAAGTGGTAAAACCAAAACTAGTAATTGCTATACATCCCGTTGGCCCTTTAAATAACTACACACCAAACCCCCTTAGCAACTACAGCTCTTCGATTGCTATGATGAAGTGGTTATAAGCAAGCACTAATAAAGACAAATAGCTTTGCATCTTTCAGTTAATGAGTCATAATACAGAGAAAGAGCTCCAGAGGCAAGGAGGAGGGAGAGAGGGAAAAGAGGAGAGGGAAAGAGAGGAAGAGGAGAGAGGGGAGAGGGAAGAGAGAAAGAGAGAGAGAGAGAGAGAGAGAGGGAGAGGGGAGAAGGGGAGATAGAGAGAGAGAGAGAGAGAGAGAGAGAGAGGGAGAGAGCGTAAAGGGAAGAGGGAGAGAGGGGGAGAAGGGTAGAGGAAAGAGGGGGTGAAGGGGAAGGGGAGAGGGGGAGAAATGAACGAGAGTCATGTGACCAATCGGAGGGCACTCAAAGGGATAATAAGGGGCATGTTTTTGTATAGAACAAGAACGATATGTTATAAGTGGAAAAAGCGCCCAAAGAATAATCTTATTATCATAAGATGAGACCACGAAAGTAAAGTTCACCATTTGAATGGAAATCAACCGTTTCTTATAACAAATAGATTCTAACTATGCAAAATACCAACGTTAAAACTATCATAATATATATATATATATCTATATTCAATTTGAAAATCACAGTTAAGTGTCTGCTACACATATTTAATTAATTAAAACGATATCTGGCATCCGTGTTTACCATTTCCGCTATTGTTTTTCCATCATGTTTTCAGGGGCGACAATCTTTATAGTCACCCTTCTTCTCACAGTTCCCATAGAAATAGCGTCGCTTACGGGGTCACTAGAGAACGGAGCGTGAATGGGCGATAATTCCACACATTATGGCACATTGGCGCCACGTGACAAGAATTTGAAAATAGAAAAAGGCCACATGGTGGGATGGTTTAGAGTTCAATAAATAGGACTAAGTATGAGTTGAACATTCTAATGATACATGTTATAAATCTATTATGTAGAGCAATTATGAACTATTGATAATGTAACTGTAGTAATCCTTGGTAACTTATCTAAATGGAGAGAACTCCGAAATATCCACCGAAGTATACCTTGACAATTTCGAATTAGGGTGGGGGACAAAATGATTATAGGCCTATAATATAAATGTTGAGTATCAACACAGAGGCAACACCAATGAATTAAAATAGACCCAATAATTTTGTACATTTGTCTCAGATTCTATAAACATCCAGAGTATCCTCTCAGATGTACTCTCAGTCGTTCAAGCCAACCTCCTTCCATATTCCTATTTTTATTAATAACCAAGAATACACTGGGCCAGCGCCGAAATTAGCGTTCTTTGGTCAGTGTGTGTAAACCGAGTCCTCTGATAGTGACCCGGGTAATTGACGGGCTCCGAGCATAATTTTACTATGAAGACAGTTGCTGTTTTGAGACAAATGGCTCCATGGCAAACACCATTAGAATTGTATAACAATTTACAAAACATCATTGCGGTTTTACGCATGAATGTGAAATACATATGTTACTAATCGTCCATTATTGACGTGGTGATGAATAGGTTTGTTTTCCGAAAAAAATATAGACATCACATTCAAACTTCCTTTACACCACCAGTGTTCAAATAAATGATAATAAGAAAATTGCGAAAAAGCTTATTCGTCAAGGGCTATAGCCCTATAGCCGGGATCAGGGATCGTCTGGCGCTTTTTCAATCTCAATACAAAACATACTTTATTGAGTAAGTTCTTTTATGCACCGACTCCATGTAATTGCGGTGGGTGTCGCCAAGAAATGATGACCATTGTCAGAATACCATTGATGTGCTATTAGTCAATTTGTATCATTATTTGTGACTAGCAAATCGCCCAGTCCCTTAGCACAAGCAAGCAAATGATTTAATTTGGAAATGGATGGTGTTGGTATTCCTACATAGTAATTTTGTGATATATGTTTGCTTTGGTTGTCTTCTTTTGGATTTATTGTTGATTTTAATTATTGAAAATTTCCTCGCACGACAAAGGTTGCCCTAAATCTTTTAGAATTGCCTTGGTTCAATGCCACGAAAATGAATGATATAATTTTCTAAACGCTCAAGAAACAGATGCGGATACGAAAGAGTAAGCCCTGTGTTGTTCTAATATATTATGTATCGGCGCTCAAAGGTTCGTTGTCACAAAATATGTTCTTGGAATGCAACAAAACTATAAATACCCTTGTTTGTTGGTCAAATAATAACTGTAACACGACATCCAGATGCATCATCATTTGAAAACTTGCAAAATATCCAAAGGCTCCCGGCTGCACAAAATGAGCCTTTGTGTTGATATTTTATAAATGCAATACGAGGTTCTTTGCATAAAGGTACTACGTCGATCTTTATTGTGTTGAGACACAAAACAGCTCAACACATAATAGTATTGGTCTATCATACAGTAAACTTGCTGTTTTCCGCATCAATCATGCTGATAATAAGTTCGATTTCGTGATAATGACAATGATATAAACTCTCAAGATATTTTTAATCTTAGTGCAAAAAATAAAAAAACAACAACATATTTTGATACCATCTTAACGTTAATGCACGAAAGCCTTTCATTGAATTTGATTTGATCACCCGGGAGGAGCCCCTGTTCTATACCTACTCATACATCAAACTCCACTATTGGAGAGAAGGACTGTAATTGGCAAGTGACATGCCCAGTTTAAACCGGAAGTATCCCATGAGACCTTTCACTCATTTTTTTCTTGGGAGGTTCTATGAAGGGTGTGTGTATTTTAAGGGTGGTAAAGGTTCATGGAAAAATAGGAGAGTGGTTGTTAAATAAATTTGATGCTCTGGATTTATGCTTACACATGGTATAACAGTACACATGCTTAAGTGTTTCAACACTTTATATAATATGCATTTTTCCTATACATGTACACTGTATATGATTTATGAATATTTATGATAACCTACATATACAAAAGTAAGACATAAATTGGTACATGGTATGCTATGTTTAGTCGGAAGTCTCGTATGAAGAGTACCCCACAAAAAAGGGTGTTCCCACCGAATTCCAGCTGGCTTGGACATTTTAAGAAAAAGCTTTTTTAGCATTTATTTTAGCAATTTGAGGAACAACTTTTAAGATATTTTTTCATTCGTTAAACGTAGTGAGAATAATCATCTCGAAACTGATTAAACTTGTTTATATTTGGTTTATTAAGTGTAATTTACAATATATAATAGGTAATTCAGTAAAATTAAACATTGCAAATCACCTTTGTGTTCCAAGCTGGCTAGAAAGAGAAAAACAGCCTCAACTGGCTTGTAAAGAGTGAACACCTTTAAACAATGTTTTAAAAAACATTATTTTTACTGATGCTCGTAATCGGAATGCTGTTTAAAAGTGATTTTATATTTTTTTGGACGTCGTTTTTTGCACGCATGTTACAATATAAATAAAACGTTTATTAGCGGTACATTATATAATATAAGTTGTATCTACACAATATATATAACTATATATGATGCTTATGAAGACTATAAATGGCATGTGGCACATGCTATGTCTAACCGGAAGAATCCTATGATGTATTTCACTCAAAGAAATATTTATTACTTATGCACATACACTGAAAGACCTTATTACAAATACGCATACATTGAATGGTAAGCTTTTATTATGACAAATTTGCGAATTATTTGAGCATATATATGACATATATTTAAAAAAACTGTTATAGTTTTAGTTCGCGTTGTGGTGAGGACAAAACGCATGAAAGTTTCTTCTCAAAGTATAAATGCGACACGAATCATTACACAAAGCTAACAAAAGTGTTACTAAAAGATGACAAAAGGTTGAAACAATTCAACCAGATAAACAATGAACTATTTCTAGTAACGAAGTCTTAATATTTTAAGAGAAGGCTATACAGTCCATATATTATTTAGAAATAGTCATAGTGTGGTGATATATATGGAATATTGAATTTTAATATAAAACACATGGAACATTGATATAAAACACATGGAATATTGAATTTTGATAAGTGCAACACAGAAGCAAATCAACGATAAATTAAGAAATATAATTATAAGGTATATTTGAATCTGTACATATTATTGATGTATAATACATTCATGTCTATTACAAAATTAACACTCGATGAGGTTTGCGATTCATTAGAAGTTTTTGAATATCCGAATGATTTAAAGTATGAAAATGTATTCGATATTAATTATATAGTTGCTTTAATATTATCTAAATCCTATATCTCAATATGGCGTTTGCGCGTTTTACACGTACATGTGTATGTGTAATACGCCATTAACAGTCTAGTGTGATTAAAACAACTGTTAAATTAAAATTATTAAGCAAATGAGAACCATATACTGAAATTATAGTGTACTGGAAGTATTTTAAAAAATAAATTTTCTATAAGGGAATAGCGACGCGTTTACTAAAATATTAAAGCAACTTCATTTAAAGAATATACTCAATCGACAAGACGTCCAAACGTTGAACGGGCACCCTACTTTGGGCCCGTATGAAAGTTTTTCGGACATCCTTATTCATCGCGGACATAGAAAAGACGTTGCACTGACGTCGCGTTCGAGTCGGACGTACAAATTACGTTCTACGTAAAAAGACGTCCGAAAAACTTTCATATGGGCCCAAAGTAGGTCGTCCTCTCAACTTAACGTCCGAATGGGACATATTATTGACGACCTTTGCCGAGTGGGTAAAGAAAGATTTTATACAATACCATAGAATGTGCTTTAATTTTCAAGTTACCATGGTGAACCTATTCAAAGGCTTAAGCTGCCGTTACACGATTGCTCTTTTGATACACATTGGTCTTATCGTAACGTCAGGGATGCGTACAAATATCGGTATTGCTATACTTGATATGGTAAGTTAAAATATATATATATAGTTAATATAATTTAATTGATTAAACACTTTTTTTGCCCAAAATTCTATTGCAGTTTGCTTACACTCGAAGCAATGTAACAGTTAATTGTAATCAATTGTCTGAATGATTGCACTCTAACCTATTATATAATAAATATATGCACTCACTTTTAAAAGTAAGAATGAGGACAAACCGGCAAGGTTTTCTAAAATATAAAATCATGCTCAACACTATGGTATTCTATCTTTTGTGATATTTATTTAGCATCAGAGAGTTTAGACAGAATAAGTTGTTTGACTAAAAGTTTGTAAGTCTTTAAAGACACAAACAGATATATAAACAACATTTTACTTACAACAACATCCACCTACCTAAGGTGGCTTACTATAAGTGTTTTAAAAAGCTGTCGAAAAATACATTTTGTTCATATTATTCTTTTAACAGAAACAAGAGTTCAGCTGGCCCCCCTTCGCCGTTAGCTTGATTGTAGGGGTTTTGGATATCTTTCTACACTGATCATCGGTGGATATCTGGCCACGAGAATACCAACAAATAGGTAATTGGGATCCATAGCCTTTTTCGACTGTTATAAAGTTTTTATAAATCTAAAGAGGGAACGTGGATCCATAGCCTTTTCGATTGTTATAAAGTTTTTATAAATCTAAAGAGGAAACGTGGATCCATAGCCTTTTCGATTGTTATAATGTTTTTATGAATCTAAAGAGGGAACGTGGGTCCATAGCCTTTTCGACTGTTATAATGTTTTTATGAATCTTAAGAGGGAACGTGGATCCATAGCCTTTTTCGACTGATATAATGTTTTTATAAATCTAAAGAGGGAACGTGGATCCAAAGCTTTTTCGGCTGTTATAATGTTTTTATAAATCTAAAGAGGGAACGTGGATCCATAGCCTTTTTCGACTGTTATAATGTTTTTATAAATTTAAAGAGGGAACGTGGATCCATAGCCTTTTTCGACTGTTATAATGTTTTTATAAATCTAAAGAGGGAACGTTCCGTATGCGATAAAAATGTTGCATCAAATTTAAATGATTTGTTTTCGATATATAGAATCATGTTTAATTGCATGGTATGTATCTACTCAAAGGCCCCCTTGCACGCAACCTAATCAACCACTAATGATGACCTCATATGAGTTAATTTTACGTTAGTATTAACACATCAAGTGGTTTTGTGCAAACGGTAATAATACATTCTTTATTTGTGCCCGTGTCCAATTTGTCCAGATCCACATCTACATATAACAGTACATGTTATTACATATCCATATATTGCTGTATTAATGCGGTAACTAATATGAGACTGACATTCATGTTAGAACATCGCTTGAGCAAAACCTCATCGTAAGCTCATGCTGACCTAAAATTGACTCATATGAGCTCAACGTGAGGATATGGTGAGATTTTGTGCAACATGGGAACATAACATCATTAGCTGTTCCATTTTCTAATAAACTTTTTTAGACTTTTCGGCATGTGTTCGCTGGTATCTTCATTTATGAATGTCCTGATTCCGATATCATGTCACATACACTTTAGTTTGGCTTTCGTTGTACGCGTCATGCAAGGTTTAGCAGAGGTACATATACATACATTTTGTATTAAACACAAATACGATTGTTCCGTTGATAAAGGCACTAGACTTCTAATGATTATATTCTTCTTTTCGGGAATATGATATTCTAAATGAGTTATGTTCCCCTTTGACCCATACCATAAAGGCACGTTCACGCAAAATTATCTCGTAAATTTTGCGTGAACAGAGGGAATAAATTGCTATGTTTTTATACAAATGTGGCTTTCGAGAATATAGGTTTTACGAGCTTTGTTATTTGCGTGAAAGCGGCCTAGGACAACATTTAACCATAATATTAAAAAAAGCATGATAGATGTGAGAAAAAAAAAACATAACATGCCAATGAGATAAATAGTTTTATAAATAATTGTGAATCCTCACCATTAATATTGGCCTCAATAACTTTTGTGGATTTATAGGGTCTTTTTTTGTTTTATTTCTTTATTTTTATTTTTTGTTTATAGGGTCTTGCCTACCCATCATGTTATGGCATCTGGACCCATTGGGCTCCTCCGCTGGAGAAATCACGACTTGTCACGATTGCAACAGCAGGTAAAATAGGAATACTACCCGAAGGGTCCATATCAACTTGGTTATTGACCCGAGGGAAGGTATTGGTGCGGGCATTACCTTGTTTATAGCCCGAGGGTAAATAACCATGTTGTTATGGACACTGATGATTTTATGTATTTTATTACATGGAAATTATTGCTTAAATTCGGAAACAGTTTTGGTCGCCATTGCCGGACAATATTAAAAATGATATTGCCCGGTCGATATACATGTAGCCTCGCATATTGCTTCAAAGATGTAATAAAGAGGCATAATGTAGGTTATGCATTTTTATTAATTACTATTGTCCGCCGTATTAGGATCAAGGTGAGCTTGTTTTTTTTTTAATGAAAATGTTATTAAAAAAATTGCTGTGAACATTATCTATATCAATGGGCTAAATTATAATTATTGCTAAAATACCAGTTTATGGCCTCAAAACAAAACAAAACAAAACAAAACAATAGCAGCACTCAAGCATTGCACAAGCGCTTACTGCAACAGACCTTAATTCGAACCTGAATTCAAACGAGTATTTCATCATAAATTACATGATATAAAACCTATTGTCAAATGATTGTTTATGAAAGCACAAAACTCATTTTATGTTTTTTCTCGGTCCTAATGTCAGTAATATCCATATACATATTTATCGCCATATATGTGAGTACATATTTTTAGTTTCATTATTTGAATAAATCAAATTGAAACTACAAATTGAGTATTATAGTTTGCAATACACTTAATAGGTCAGACTATGGCCTTTTTAATAGGAATGCCTTTATCCGGATTTCTCACAAAATGTTTTGGATGGTCATCAAACTTTTATTTCTATGGTATATTTATCTTTTTAACACTTAAATTGCAATGTTGTTTTGTTGTTTACAATGATTTTGTTAAATCATAAATTGAAATGCATGTAGTTCCTCAGTGTATCATTGAATGAACCTTCCTTTCATTTATTAAAACTATGTTTTATATTTGTTCTAATTTGCCAATTTAGTGTAACTGTATATTAAACATATATGATTTTTTTAAAAAAATGTGATTGCGATTGAATTCAACAAATTAATCTAGAAAATGTAAATGTGTCAACTTGTAGGTGCGTTTGGTATTGTGTGGTTTATATGTTGGCATGCCATGGTGTATGAAACCCCATGTGCTCATCCACGGATTGATCAGGATGAACTAGTTTATATTAAAAAATCGATCAACGAAAATAGCGAAAAACAAGGGACAAAACGTGTATGTTATTATCTTTATGTATATCGCAATAGCTAGTTGCAATTTAATACAATCTCAACAATTCCTTTTGATAAAGTCTTAAATTGCTGCTGTGATAAACATGCTTGGCAATAACAGTTTAAATAAGTTAAACGATTTGTTTGCGAATTCGAAATTTCATATGATTAACATTCTAGTGTATTGTTTATGCAAAGCTATATTTTTATTAATAGACCCCTTGGAAGAAAATTTTCACTTCACTTCCATTCTATGCATTGATTTGGTGCAATTTCATTTATATTTGGAAAATTACTTTCTTAGTATTTGGACAGCCAAAATTTTACAATGATATATTTGGGATTGAAACATCTGAGGTAAGGACAATCCACTTGGAACTAAGTAACAATAATTGAAGGGCTCCGTGCAACAATGTGTTAAGTCGACTTAGCATGTTTCGCTTAAATGTATTGCAAATTGTCACGTGATTATAGATCCATGTTTCATACTTGTATAATGCTACGGAATCAATACGATCATAATAATATCATCGTTTGGCCATTTGCCAATCCTAATATAAATGACCAATTTTGGGAAACCCCCTGTTGGTTTCCAGATTTAGTTTCAAAATGAATTACTATTTAGAAAGGCCACATTCTACTTTGCAAATGTCTGTCAGGACAATTTCACGCGTCATAGTGTAATAATTCATTATGAAACTAATCTAAAAACAAGTTTTTTTGATGCCTCTCCGTCGGCGAAAGCCCCCTTTATCCGAGGAGAAAGGGATACTTCTCCGGTCCCCTTTGTTTACATTAGTCACGTGACCGGAAGTATCGTCCTTGTTATGTAACGAAAAAGAGGGGAAGGCGGGATGGGTTAGCTGTGCGTAGAATGTGGCCTTTCTAAATAGTAATTCACTTTGAAACAAAATCTGGAAACCAACAGGGGGTTTCCCCAATTTTATCTTCATAGGAATGAATCAAACTATTTCTCAAGGCCATATTCTACTTTGCAAGACATTCTATTGGAAGGTGGGTTTCGTAATAAGCGTCATACCAAAGGCATAAACA
>LQRL01161496.1:446-24759 GCA_001703475.1 Hydroides elegans
TTTAAAGGAATAATATTTCAACACTTTAAGTTACAAATGAATTCGTTTCACAACAAAAGAAGTCAAAATAGACACACTTCTAAAAATCGTTCGCTGGGTACTCCTGCTTCGGACGTCTGACATGGAACCAATGAGATTGCCCCGCTACAGGCAGAGATTGAAGCCCCAGAAACTAAACAAAACTTTTTTTTTGTATTTTTGACATCAATAACAAGGACGCCTCTAGCTACCCGGGCCGTTTGAATCTGAACGGTTGTCTGAATTTGTATTGAAAATCAGAAACAAGTCTAAAGTAGTAGGCCTATTTACTTACTGTTTAATATGAAGATCAGTCTATCACCATATGAAATCATAAACAGGATCAATTTTCCAAGGAAACGTAGATTCCGGATAGGATCGCAGCCGAGAATAAGGCCCAAAATATACGTACTTTTTAATAAATTCATGTATGTCAAGAAACCAAGAAGCTAGGGAAATCAAATACTGGATCAATTTACGAATTTATTTACCGATACTAACATTTAAGGAAATCTAAAACCTGGATCGGATCGCCGCAAGGAAGATGGCAGCTGACTGCACTTGTGTGTCAAATCACATTTCCAGGACGACGACGGGATGTAGAGATACAATGCGGTGTTGGGTTTATTCATGATAACTTGGTGTGTACGCGGGATTCTCCTTGGAAAACTTGATTCGATAAAAAGTCTATATAGTTTTCTTTAGGATACTACATGCCACTTGATAACCAAATGTAACGCACTATTTGGTTTATTTACGTTCAGGAATGGTCGCCGCAAACAATATCAATAGAGGGTTTTTTTTTCGACGAATTTCTTCATTTACAAATTGACCCATAAAACGGATCTAGGCGTTTTGTTATCAACTCGACATAAAAAAATGCTACAAATAAGATTTGCTCCGAAAATTCAAAACCCCGTCATTATTTGCTCTACTCATATGGATTTTTATAGTTAACTTTTTGCGACGAAAAGTAATCCTCGATTAACCTGATATCCCTGAGTCAACCACTCATATCACTCATACGCATCCGAAGCAGTTGTATGTTGCACTTATTGAAGAGACATCTACAGTTCCAAAGACAAAGAAGTTCAATACCAAATATAGCACATATTTATATTTTTTCATTCATATAAGGATTTATATATTTGAACTTGAAACCAACTTGCTTGTTTACAAATGTAATCTTGAAAGTTGACAAAGCTCATGTCATGAAACAGGATATAAACATTTATTATATGAAAGTGGTCAAGTAACAGCAGAAGTTATTGCATAGAGCACAATATTATTGAGTATTAAAACAATATCGATATATGAAGCATATGTAAAACATGGATATTATACATACAATTTTATTGGTTCTAAATGCTTTTGCATTATTTGAGGTAAGTCATATTGTGTTTATCTTAGATGCGGCTGTTTTTTTTAAAGATTAGAATTTATTTTAAATAAAAGTGCAAGAAATTGAGGTGCAAGATATACATATATCGTGGGTTAAAATGTCTATCCTGATATTATGTAGTTGCTTCAATCTGCGGTTATATGGCGACAAATTCAATTGATGCAAAGCAAGATAAATTCTTTATATAAATCAATATAAAGATTTAGTATATATATTGATATCGCTCAAAACCCGCAAAAGGCATTATAAACTGCTGCATGAAATAACTTTATGAACTTAATCATAACTTTATGATTAAGATACCCCATGTTTGCGCCCGATTCTAACTAACAAGAGTCCAATCGCGAAAGCGAAATAGTGTTTGAATTTCGGTTTTCTCGAAATGGTATAGCTTTTATTAGGTGCATACAAATAACGTAATATGTTTCTTCTTAGGAACGGAAATATCGGTCACACATGGTCGCGGCGAAATCTCGTTCACTCTCGTCTCATACAGGTGTCCAAACGACAAATACTTTTTTCGTTAACAATTTTAAACATGTAGATTTTATGGATTGTACCAAAGTTAGAGACAGTTTCTTATTCCCCCCCCCCATCAAATATCTGAACAAACATATTATTTTTAATTAAACAGGTGTCTTATGGTCGAGGTGAAATCTCGCTTACTCTCATCTCGTACGAGAACCCGGGTGGTAAAGGCGCGCTCGTCATTGCTGTGACGGACGGCCGATAAAATTGGGCTCATTGTTGTATATTTTTAATGTTTGACAAAACAAACGACACATTAAGTAAAGCTCCACAACTACCAACATGCAGATTAAATATTCTTATGTGCTGTTGCATGCATATCTTCCGATATCATATATACATTTCCTTAATTTTATGTCCTTAGGTTACGCATGGTCGCGGTGAAATCTCGCTGACTCTCGTCTCGTACGAGAACCCGGGTGGCAAAGGCGAGAACGGGCATTGCTGCGACGGACGATCGATCTTCTGCGAAATCAACGGATGCGATCATTTCTTCTACATATGTGTGGATAAGTTCAATGGGTAAGAGAAATAAGAAATTTGCAACTCAATTATTTTGTAAAATTGTATGTGTAAGTACGATTGATACAATTTATATTTGGGCGTAAATCCAAAATAGTAGTCAATAAACAAATAACGCGTTTACATTGTCTTTATATAAAAATTTGCTATTTATAATTGCTTTCTCTGTAATAAAAATGGTAAGTCATTGAACTATTAATCACCTAGACCTTTGTATCGAATTTTTGGACAAAATCAAGTCACTTTTGAGTTGGGTCATAGTTGTACGTTTTATGTTAGGGTTTATTCTCATCGCATCCTAATCCATTCTTTCATTAACCATTTAACTATTCAATTGAAAAATATCAGTTGAATATATTATATAGTTACCGAGCGATACAAACGTCTATATCATTTACATCATGCGCGGATTTAGAAAAAATGTTATAGCATATAGACCTATTAATCAGTAATTGAATCACTGCGACCAGTTTGTTCTCGCTCGTGCATGCTATACTAAGCAATACATGCACAATGGCTCTCACTTTGCTATTCTCTTATTTTAACCGCTGACGCTCCCCTGTTCAATATGTACTGGACCCTTGCCTGAACAATAAGAATGGCACTTATATAAAAAAAACTTCGGTCTTAAGTCTAATTTGTTTATAGTTGTCCTTTTTAACAGGAACGACGACCTAAACAATTGCGAGTACGACCATTTGACGACCGGAGTCACAAAAGATCAAGACGACATTGAATTTGAAGATACTATTGGGGATGTGGCCAACCCGATTGTTATTCCGTTTACTACACTCAAGGTAGATTACGCATTTTGTTTATATATTATCATATTTCAACGTGTTCTAGGGTCAAAACGCACAAAAGTGTGGGTGTCTGTCCGTCTATTTGACATTTTAAAAAACGACAGTTGTCTCAAATTAAAGCTCTCGATGTATGGTGTGATTCGGCGAGATTGTGGGAAAATAGACAAAACCCATTGGTCAATTTACGACGGACGTCACAAAAGATCATGACATTGAGTTTGAAGAGATCATTCGGGATGTGGCCAACCCAATTGTTATTCCTTTTACTACACTCAAGGTTCGTAGACTCTATTTTGTAACAATTTATTTACCTTGTTTTAAGTGCCCTAAATTCCACAGGTGCACCGCCCAACCGTCTATATGCCCCTATTTATATATTAACCGATAGACCGTACCTTCTCGGATGAGGGGGAATGGAGGGGGGAGTACGACCATTTGACAACGGGAGTAACGAAAGACCAAGACGACATTGAATTCGAAGAAACTATAGGCGATATGGCCAACCCGATTGTTATTCCTTTTACTACACTCAAGGTGCGTATTGTATTTACATGTGTATGTCATATTGCCCTCGTTGGAAGTGCTTTAGGTCCATACCCTCAAAACGTTTGGTCGATCGCCTGTCTGTCGGCTTTGGTCCATGGTTATTGACTCAAATAAACTCTCGATGAGAAGACGTTATTTGGCGAGTTTGTGAGTCCAAACCCATGACCTGTTTGAAAGTCTATTAGTAAATTAAGATACCAACAAATAGACAAAACCTATTGGTCAAATAACGACAGGAGTAACGAAAGATCAAGACGACATTGCATTTGAAAAGGCGATCGGGAATGTGGCCTTCCCTTTACTACACTGAAGGTAGACTTCTATGCATTATTTCTTTAATTTTATTTCTCTCGGATTTGGAAAAAAAAACATAAAAGGTTGGGTATCCGTTCGTCTCTTTGAATGGCAGGTCCTTGATATTGTTTTTTTTTTGATGTGCGAAAGTAATTTTTGTGAGATTGTGAGATAACAAGTTTAAAGAATAGACAAACCCCATTGGTTTGATATCAAGAAATCAAAAGTCAATATTTGATTTAAAACTTTATTATATCTAGACTTTGCATCTTAATAAAATGTAGAGTATACAGTTTAGAAATAAAGGATCAAATCTTATTCACATCTGTATCTTTTAAGACAAAAATCATCTAACACCAAATAATTTGAATTCACAGAATAAACATGGTTTTAACCATTACGACACATTTTCCTTTTGAAAATTATTAAATATAGCAGAAAAAAAAACTAACCAATATCAAATTTTCTATCAATTTATCAATTTATAATGTACAGTTTACAAAAGTGATTAGTTGATAGATAATTATGCAAAAACTAATATGACTACAATAATAATTGCTTATTTGAGTATTTTATATGTGGTTACAAATGCAAGTTTAAATCATTTCTAGAATGCTGAGTTTCACTTTGGTAACAATCCTTAAATTACCAATTATTTGGCTATAGGACAATTGCAATAAAACACGAAAAACACTAGATTCTAGATGGACAGACAAATAGAATTCTAGTTGAATTTTGCCTTGAATATTCTGAATTCTGAAACGTTGGTCACGTTTATATGAAGTAGAATTCTAGAATTCTATGTTATATCGGGCGCACACCTTTAGGATTTGAACATTAGGATTCTCTGTCTAAACGAGTGCATTGGACATTTTGATACGGGCATGGTACATTGTAAGAGTGCCATTTACCAGTCAATATTTTTAATTGTAATATTTTAATATCAATATGATTAGATTAAAATCTATTTTTTTTTAGCTAATCTACTGTTTATCTACACTCGTCATAAGACGTATGCTCCATTAAACAAACCAATTCATTTATTTACAGTCTTTCAAAAACTGGAAAACTGTTCATTCACTAAAATTCGAAATCTAATGTCAGAATATAGGCTAGAATCTAGCAATCAACTTATCCGATCATACATCTACAACTCACATCCGATAAATGATACAAATAGTTCACTCGATCCATTTACCCATAACGTATCCTACATGAATTTTATAGCATACCAAAAATATATCAAATCTTGCGAAAACAACATTCACACTTTATAATCCATCCTTAAATCAACAGCACATCCCATCCTGTCCATACTCCTCACAGCCCGTCTTCAAAAATCCTGTCTCTTTATCCACACCCAGCGTATACCCAAACAACTCCATATCCGTATTATATCTATCCCTTATCTTCGCCACCAACTCCTCCTTATCAATCGGAAGTGTCTCGAAAAAGGGCAAATCCGCCATTAAAATGGAAGACCCGGAAGTGACGTCATCGCCAAGGACGACGCCATGTTGATTTTTGTGCACCTTGAGGTGATCACGTGATAAGCGCGTGGTGCTCACGAAGTCCATGTCAAGGTCGGCGCTCTCGGTTTTGGCGATGTGACTAAAAATAGAAGAAAATGCATAAATTGGAAGGAACTGCTTGATAAATTCGGCAATTGGTGAGAAATGGTTGAAAGAAAGTAGAAATAGAATCGATTCAAGGCAATGGTTGAATAATGTTAATGGGTTTGGACAGATAAATAAGAAAGACACCATGTTGGGTTTTTGCATTTTGAGGTGATCACGTGATAAGGGCGAGGTGCAGACGAAGTCCATGTCAATGTCGGTGGTTTTGGCGATAGACGTGCAAATCAGTTATTGAGTCACCCCAAACCAGTTTTTGGGTCACTTACTATTTGTCACAGAAACATCATTTATAAACAGTTTTTTTAAACGCAAACAAAATAACACTCAAGTATGTCCAGGATTTCATTTGTTACGTTAAAAAAGGTATATTTCATGCTTTTTCCTATTGAAAATAGTGAATGACCCAAAAAATGATTATGACTCAAAAACTGATTTCCCCTTCTATGTCTGAAATTTGATTTTGAGACATCGTTTGATAAATCTGGAATTTTGGTGAAATTGCTACAAGGAAGAAGAAGGTATATATATTGGTAAATTATCATGATTGGATAATGTAGAATTTAAAAGATGACTCAGTATAAATACAAGAAACTTATAAGCTACACATCTATATGATCATAGAGTTGATATTTTGCTGAAAACTTTATTTACCTCCATTTTTCGCATTTCCTACCCACACTTTCCCGATTGAACCGCTCAGTCTATCAAAATTAAATTAAAGTCAACTGCGTTTAAATTTTGTTATAATAATATCGATTATTCTGAGTGTAATAAAAGAATTAAAAATTTCAACACTTACGAAAACAGGAAGGCACACGGATGCGCTATTTCTTCATACGTATCCCAATGACGATTGAATGTCCTTAAATCCCGATCAATCACATAACGCACAAACTCTTCAAATGTAGGAGCGTCGAAGTTCCGCTCTAGACTCACAGCTCTTCGCTTTCGACGCCGTTTCCGGTTTTGCTCATTTGTATTTTCGGTATCTATTGGTTTATTTCCGGTGTCGGTCGGCCTATTTCTGGTGTCGATCGGAATATATTCCGTTTCTATAGGTAAGTCCCTGTAGCGGTTTGATATATCCATTGCGTTTTTATTTTGTGCGGATTCCACAGAGAGCTTGAGTTTATGACCGGTCGAAGTATAACTAGGGCTAATTGATTGTGTTTGAACCGGAGATATAGCTGGAAACATCCGAGATGAGATGTCATGTGACAAAACCTTATCATTTGGTGTGGATGCAGGATCATAGCGCGTTGACGGCCCATCAATTTTCTGCGACTGATACAAGGAACCCGCTTTGCTTCTGAGGGGTTGCGAATTCATATTCACTGCATCTAATGGGTCATATGGTAAACGATGAGATAATCCCAAATCGCTTCGTAAAGGTGTGGATACATCGTTTTGCGATTGCGTATTACTGTTTTCTAAATGCTGAATGGATAAAAGATGAGTATCATGTTGAGTTATATATCCATCGGATTGTTGAGTATGAACAGGATTTAGCAGATTGTTATTTAAAATCGCATTTTTATCACGTGGTAGGGGGTTAATACTGTTTGTTTTGCCTTGATCCGGAGAATGAATCCCGTCACTTAAACGAGTTGGAAAAGCAATATTTTGTGAAAATGTCTTCTTATTGTCAAGCTGAGGCATTAGTGCACTTTGAAAGGGTGCATTTTGGTATTGTGATATTTGAGTATCAGGTTCACGTGATCTCACACCGAGGTCACGCGTGATATCACGAGATGGCTTATTTTGTTGATCATAACGTGACAAAGTTTGCTGTGAGACCATAGCTGCATAATCACGTATTGGTGATGAGTTTGTTTCAGAAGGCATGTATGATGTATCCCTTGTTGATAAGAGTGCATTATTACTCTGTGTAGGATATGACTCACCAAGTAAGAGTGCATTATTGCTCTGTTTTTGATATGCAGTAGTGTCACTTTGTGATATTGGAAGAACATCCTGAGTATTGACTAGAGACTGAGTATCGAGTGGCTTTGGTATATCATTAGGTTGGTCTTTGACCATATTTGGAATCAAGCTATGTTCGGTTAATCCGATATCGGGCTTATCCGCTGTATAAACTTGGTATTTGTTGATTGAATCAAGGAACGATTCTCTGGGTAAGTTTGCATTAAATCCATTGACATGGCCCAATTTCAATTCCTCGACAGAATCAAAATCAGCGTTTTCATTTGAATCCAAGTTTTCTACTTGATACGTTTCTTCTTCTATTCCATCATTAATATCCTCATCCTGATATAATTCAGTTGAATCTCTTTCCTCTAAATCCCCCTCCAATTCTTCCCTATTTCTGGTTTCAGTCTGGATCCTTTCCCCTGGATCCGTTTGGTTGCCCCGGTAACGTCGAATGATGTCATTTCCGGCCAGACGCATAAAGAGCGCGTTGTGATGACCGAACTTGCTGCGGTAAGCGGATTCGAGGCGTGTGAAGGGATGACGCACTGCAAACGAAATAGCACATATGAGGAATACATTTACATGATGGAACTTTAAAAGTATTACGGATTGTGCGTGTCGATCCCACTCAGTAAAACGTCGAGTATACTTCGAAATGGCTTAACCATTCGGATCCATATGTCCTTTTTCGTTCGCATACGTGACTGTCACAGTCACAACGTCATTGCACCAAGTCGGGCGTAAAACGGACTGGTTTAAGGCAACATACGCACACATTTTCGACATAATTTCTGAAAGCGTCATATGTTGCTAACTATTAGCGTGTTGTTCGAAAGTATGTTAAGTTACAACCTACAGTGACGTGCGGCTCATTCTCCTCAGCGTATATGCATTTATCGTTAATGGATAATGGTTTAAGCGTGTATTGTTATTGCGTTTAACATTTGAGGGTTTATGTTTATGAATTTACATATTACATATGTATGAATAGTTTATGCGCTTATCGTTGAACAAGGACCACTTACCTGTAAGCAAGAAGAAGTAGTCCTCCAAATACCGCCTAATCTTCTTGGCCGACGGCTCAAGCTGTAACCTTAGCAACCCGTGTTCGGCTAACATCGTCCAGTTGTTTATTGTGTTTGGTAAATTTAGTTCCTCGGAGGATTCCATTCCCGCTAGGAAGATGCTCTTCCAAGAGGAACAACCTGCAAATAAGAAGAAATGATCTAGAAAATAGTTCCAAAAAGTATGTTTCCAACCATTTGAAGATGCTTTTCAAATATTTGTTACATTTCTTAGCAAATTGCAATATATGAAACTTTATATGTCGTTTCGTTTTATTCGCTTGGCGCATTACTGAGTTTGCCCATATAAGAATACATAATGGATATATGGCATGTGCGAAAAGAGCTAGAAAAGGTCTAACAAGATCATGCAGAAACATACATATCTTGGAAAAAAAACTAAGCTTAATTCATTTATAGCTTGAAGTCATCACATGAATTTCGAATCGTTACTCACCCGACTTCGGCACGGACCGTATGAGCGTCTGATGTTTGTGATCCACAATGACATATTGGACTAGTTTGCGAAGACTCTTTTCTGGAACGCGATTGTAGGGCTTGAACTGGCGATATCCGGTGTTGTAACAGCGTTCTTTCAGGCGTTTGAGGCGTTTCGTTTGGCAAGTTCGATAGGCTGCGGAAAGATGGGATAAAACACAATTTATTATGTGCAATGATTTGAAGCAAATATAGTTATCTTATTGTAGATATAAAATGGGTATGGGAATGTGAGACAAATCACATTTAAGTATTAGGGCGGAGCACAGAGGCGTAAGTTTCCTTGAAATTCTTCCTCTGCAGTTAATAATCAATAAAATATGTTTTTCTGAAAAAGTTACAGAACGTTCTCAAATATAATTAAAAGTAATAGATATCCTTGCTCTTTAAAAACACATATCCCAATGTTAACGATATACTCGACGTAAATCTGGGATGAGTATGATACTGATCCCAGAGTAAACCAACCTTCCCAGTCTGACGTATCCATTTCCGCAGCATTTCCGAACGCCTCATTGGTCACTATGGTCGCTCCAATTGTTTGTGTCACGTGCTCATTTGATTGTGACGTCATAATCAATAAAAGTAAGATGGCTGCGCTACCGGAAGCTACAGCTAGGGTTTTGATTGCTGGACGTTGAAACGGTGCCATGGTAACGCGAAGTATTTCTTTTTCATTGTGATTTATCGGTTGCCATGCTTTGTCATGGAGTGATCATGATCAGAATCTGGAAATGGAAATATCATAACATAATATATCCTCATTTACTTACATAACTTCTTATTATTGTGATGTACCATTTTGTAACGCTTATGCGTTTTGAAATTTAATGGATTGTTGAAATAAAATTGCGGTATACATGAACATGCATGTATGCAGTTAACCGAATGTTCAAGAGTTCAGACACTTCCTTTTGAAATGAGGTTGACAAACCGTGTCGTTTTTATGTTTTGATTAATTGATCTATCTATTGATCGCAAGATAGCTCAATTATCCGAGCATATAATACATATATGGTAATTTACACCAGTCCTGACAAAGAACAAATATGCATATGTCAGTTATAACCTTTATCAATATGACCATATCCTATTTGTATTTTATTTGAAAATCCCACAATAAACTATATTTAGAAGTGACAGTCCCTTTGCTCTTTGTGACAATATAATTTCATTGCACTGCTATTTGGACTCTTACTAACATGTGTGGTAAAACGTCGTTGCGCATTCTACGTTATTGTACGGTCATACAATTATGCGTTTGTTTTTAATCGTCAGCGATAGTGGTTTGAATATATTTTTATTTAACTGCGCAGCGGTCACAAAAGTTGATATGGGAAACACGAGATGAAAGTCGCTATGTTTCTAAAGAGATGGTTAAAGTAGCATATTTTTAAACACGTTTTTTTTTTCAAGCGACTTGGCATATTTTAATGTCGCTTCAACCCAGCGCGTCTTGTTGGGTTGTCTGCATATCATAAAGCAAATAAACTGAAACCTGACCGCTCCATAATTATACGTTCAGAGCACATTTTGCACCCATTCACTTGCCCATTTTTGGAAAGCACACAATTTCACAATCCATTTAAGCACCATGCCTTTATTGTAGTTTTGTATTGTCTGTAAATTTTAAATCATCATTCATGCTTCAGATAATTTTGTATATTGAGATACAGACTTGAACATGAGCCTTCTGACATTTCATTGTCCAATTTTACAGTAGTTTAGCCTTTATATCCTATGCATATAAAAAATATCACATTTGTTAATATAAATTTTCCCTATATCTTTACGGGAAAAACATTATTTAAATATTTTTGAACTGATTTTAAATGTATATATCCTGACATGTCCTTCACATTATCCGTCCTATGATTAACCTAATTATACCCTGAAATCCAGTATATTTTCTGTAAGCTTACATACAAATGACCTCATGTTCATGTTGTCGTTTTTATTCGTACATTCAAGTTATTTGACATAAAAAAATAATGGGCAATCCTTAAGATCCATAAGTCATATCTGACAATGGTTTATTTATATCCGATGGGTTCAGTATTATGGCCTTTACAAATACAAAGATATAAAAGAGGCCATTATTACTCAATATTGAATAAGCCAGATAACATATGGATCACATTGGAATACGTACAAATCAAACGACATGCGATTGTGGTGATTGCGAATGAATTAAGAATGTGATTCGTTAAGCTAGTTTATTTACATTAATATCGAATATTTTAGCTCATCCTCCCTACATATCTAGGCAAATTATATGAACGTTATTGAGCAAGCATATCCGAATGACTTTTAGTGTATACAATTGAGTGCAATACAAAATTCAAGCAGTTTCACTTAACATTTAAAACGTCAATTTAACGTTGCATGAATTGAAATATAACGCTTTGTAACTATTATATTACTAATGCGGATGTCACATTGCTATTAGGATGTCTTGTAGATTGACACGCTGATTCAATGTCATTATGACATATAGTGACGTTAAAAACAGAATATCACATGTATGTCTCAAACGTATGCGCAAAACGGCATGAAACTATTTTGAGACGTCGGATCTCTTATGGTGACGTCATTCAGACGTTCCCTGAGGGTATAAAGACACCTACCGCTTCGATTGACGTTTCCCACGTTTCTCAGTTTACATATCCATACTGTGAAAAAAATACAAACCTAAACAAAATAGGAAATCCACACGGCTATCCATACAAATGTTCCCGGCAGTCTCGAACTAAATGCTGTATATTTTTTGATTGTTTTGCTTCATAAAAAGGGCCTATCTGCGTTCATACATGTGCATGTACCGTACTTGTTTTTTTAGCAGGTTTTTCGCTTTATTTTTGCATATATGCTGTAGGCCTTCTTACGTTGTAAAACGTGTAAGACATATGAAAAGTCGGTTAATACTTAGTGTATATCCATGTTTGTATAAGACAAGTGTGTGCTATTATCGCAATGTGTTTTTATTATATAACCACGAGCCTCCATACTGTTAAGATAAGATTCACGGCCTAATTGTTTATATAGGGTCCTATATATAAAGTGGCAAAATCATTTTGATATATAAATAAGAGACACTAGATTTTATTATTATCCTTATAAGATATATAGAATATGTGTGTTTATCATTGTTTCTTTTTTCATTGCCTGATTTTTATTTTGGCTTCTTATCGAAAAGGAACCAAAACAGTGTATCCATCGCTTATCTTCTTATCACTTTTAAAATTTCAACGATAAGCGAAATGTTCATGCCACACACATTAACACTCTCTTTTGTGAAGCACTTAGAAAATTACGTGTTGATAACACTCTTGAAAAGGGTCCTTTAATTTATATTATAATCCTAAGTGTCTGTTACACCTTTCCTTTAAATACCTCATATAAGTAAGGGCCTGGCCACATTGGAAGTTTTTTTCGAGCATTATTTCCTGAATTTTAATGCATTCCTGATGGTAAACCCAATAAGAGCAAAACGTTCGTTGCGTGTTTGAGTTTATAATGATAAGGAATAAATGTAAGACAGGTTTTGCTAGGAGATATTGTCAAAAAGGCTTTCAATATGGCTAGACCTAATGCAGTTTATATCTTCCTAGACGAATAAAAAATCCTTTGAAAAAAATGTCCTTGCTTTTAACATATAAACTATACATATCATTTTGACGACTTAAGTGGCTTATTGTATGCATTGGTCTATAAATGGAACTGTTTAACATCGATGAATAGATTCCCCACTTAACAAAAATGTAGTGTTAAAATGTAATAATATCTATTTTATTTTCATATGATGATTTGTCAAGGGTTTCTTGCGTTATGTGCGAAAGAAATCGCATGCGTTCGTGCGATAAATAGCTCGGTGAACAGTACCTCCGCATTTTTTATTGCAGGTCAAAAGTCACCGAAAATCCATTTCATAAACATTGACAGCTTCAGATAACCCTATTTTTGGGATTTGCAGTCTTTACATGTTTTATAACGGGGACATTTGAGACTAAGCCCTTCGTCTTATTTTTTTTAGAAGGCAGTTTACTAAATGCCCGGGGAGGCAATCTTTACAGAGGAAAATATCAAATATGACACCGGACACCATCTTAAAAGGAATCAAGGTCAAACAGTTCCTTATTAGTATGTTCCAAAATAGTAAACATACAATGTATGTTGCAAAAGCACTGGCAAAGATTTGATTGAAAAAAATATAACATTTATTTTTAAAATCATTGTGATAGAAGTAAAGATTAAATTGTTCGCCAAATAAGTTTCTACCAAAAAAGTGGTCGCCCATCAAGATTACAAATGATAAATATGACGCGCATTCTAAAACGTTTTCATTCACTGAAAGACTATTCGTGTATTTTGTGAAGCATTACTAAGTTGAGTAATATTATAGTCATTTCAATGTCATTAGTGCATTTGTATTAGTTTATTATAGGTTTAAGCGTAATTGGCTCGATTAACTACTTTCTTAGGTAATCAAATACAATTAATGCTATGCTTACAGTTAATAACAACTAATCTTCTATGAAAAATATACAAAATGAATTATACAAAAAATAAGAGGAACTGTACTTTGAGTGTTTCAAATGCTATTCTTGAAAATTCAAATAAAAATCCCCTTTGAATTGTATATTTTAACTTGGTATCTAAAAAAAGTTAAACGCAATCCCTAGTTTTATAACACCTTTTGCAACTTTCTCAGTCGAATCCGAACACCAACAAAAAAGAAACACATCATTTCGGGGTCAAAAGGTTACCGTTGATCGCTATATTTATCCGAGTATCTTAATGTGTCTTTCCTTCAATATTTATTCCATTCATCTTTTGTAATAACAAACACATTCCTAAAATTGTCTTGAAATAAATGCATTGCACAAATATTGATCGCTTACCTTAATTTTCAAAAATAAATATTTTTTTTGAGTTTGTTTTTCGCCCGAGGTTTTGACACCGACAAACGTAAATAAGTGTATCGGTTACCGGGAGGTAATCCACAAAGTGTTTTCCGCCATCCTTATTCAAATACTCTTTTTATATGTGTTTCGTTCAATGACTATCCTTCAATTATCGATAAGCTAAAATAAAACATTTGCTTAAAATTTCAAAACCAAATTTTATTTCATTTGCTGTGTTGGTTATCCATCCATTTTGACATCGGGTGAACGTGAATAAATGTATCGGTTTCCATGAGTTGATCCGCATTCAAGTGCATTCAACGGCATGACTCCTGGTTTCTTTGAACATAACCCAATGACGGATTTTGTGGAGTTAAAACAAACTCGGGATTCGGGGGGTAAATAAACCCCTAGTTTAGATTGTCCGTTCTATGTGAGACGAGGTCAATGTAAAAAAAAAGTATGAAATTGAATGCTGTCGCAAGGACATAATTGCTAATTTATCCGGTCGGGGACATCCCTCTTTTCAGGGGTCTCGGGTTAAAAGGGGAATTCCCACAAAGGCAAACTTAAACATAGCCTATAATATGAAAACCATGGATAGATACATGCAAAATGATATAGGTGCAAGGGTGTGGGGGCGTTGCGGTGTCTGGTCCGATATATATTTCTATATTTTTTTCTTTAAACCATATTTCTTGTACTTGCTCAAAGGTCTCAATAATCACTACATCACTTTTCAATATATGAACATTTTGTTTAATTAAAAAAAACAACAACGATGAACTTTGACCTCGGTCTTGATCCATGTCTAGATAGGTGCATGCTAAATGATAATATCCTATATTTCTACCCTCAGTGATGATTTTATCCTATACCAGTCCTGACTCTAGGCTTTGATTCGGAACGCAGCTAATATTCATGTAGGTAAAAAGATACAACAATGTCATGAACTTTGA
This sequence comes from Hydroides elegans, assembly GCA_001703475.1. Lineage (NCBI taxonomy): Eukaryota > Metazoa > Annelida > Polychaeta > Sabellida > Serpulidae > Hydroides > Hydroides elegans. Next base: position 15,554 of record LQRL01161496.1, read on the forward strand.
CTTTGGTCTCACTCCTTGTCTGGATAGGTGCATGAAAGTTAAATATGAATATCCTATATTTCTACCCTTAGTGAAAAAATAACTTGTACCAGTCCTGTTTCTTAGCCTTGATTCGGAACGCAGCATATATTCATATATGAAAAATAAAGACAGCTGATATTCATATATGAAAAATACAACAATATTATGAACTTTGACTTTAGTCTGGATCCATGTCTGGATAGGTGCATGCACTAGAAATATGAATATCGGTTGAGAGTGCATCATCTGCTTTGTGTTTGTTTGTTTGTGTATCATCGTGTCTGATCCCCAACTCCCGATTTGGGCCTGAATTCATCGAAAAACCGAATGAACAGAAAACGCATGTAACTTATTCATACAATGACTGTGATACAATCCTAAAGAGGCGACGTTATCAAACCGTTGCATTTCAAATTCCGAGCACCACATTTCAATGTAGAATTTAAAACTTGAACATTAATTTGTTTTACAAGCAACCTGAGTCGATGCAATTGTTCATGCGCATTAAAAGCTCATGATGGTCAATTTTAACAACAATTAATTGTGTTTGAATAATAGGTCTAAACTTGAAACCTTAAGATAACTCTATACAGTACATTCTGTACACGAAAATGTGATCCAATCAGTCCAATGGCAATCGCGCTCCCTTTATCGCATCGAGCAGCGGTCCGATTCTGAATGCAGACCCTGTAAATTGTCGGCCGAATCCGTTCCAGATGTCTTCATGCATTAACCGATGCCTCTTGGTACGGACTCTGCAAGGATCCCATTCAATCGTGACACGCTGTGGTTTCCTGGTTTAATCTTGTGATGTTTAAGAACATTTTTTTCTGATCGTTTGTTTATTTCTTAACAAAAAAGATTAAAACAAGGTGAACACATATATTTGGGAAATTGTCATATGTTGTGCTTTCCAGGCGCGGATCCAGAAAATATTGAATCAGAGGGTGCCGATTCATGTATTATAAAAGATCAGATCAAAATTATTTTTGGGCAACATATAGAGCGATCGAAGGGGGAAACTGTACTTAAATCCGTGTCTAATTTTCATGTTTTAACTGAGTGATTCCATATATGATGTTGAAAGTTATATTTTTTCAAAATAGAAATGATCTAAAAATAATAGGGAAATTCGCCATTAAAAGTGTCCTATTTCGCATTTAATCGTAACACGCTGTGGTCTCCTGGTTGCAAGTGAAAACAAATGCGTGCATCAAGTTGCTTTCTTGATATGTTTTTATTTTGGCGAATAAAAAATGGATTGTGTACTTTCTCGATCATAAGACGTTTCTTATATGTTTATATATGATTTTGTATGTTTCTCTTCCAAAAGTGGTAGGTATATGTTGTATAATATCAAATCATATGTGCGAAAAATACTTATTATTTAGCAACTGAAACAAAAAAAAGAAACTATTTTTTTAAATAGAATATGTTGGTGAGTAATATCAGTATAGAGAATGAATGGAATAAATTGTAAATGAATATTAAAAACAAAACAAAGCGGAGAGTGTCTTTTAAAAGGCTTCATATTCATAATGAAAATTGCCGTGTCGAAACAAATATCTTATCTGTTTTATATGTTTCTTTTCATTGAACGAATACATTTTGATTAATGTCGAACCTCAGTTATCTGTTAATTTCTGTAGATATCGATATCTTATGAACGTTTAAAGACCCACTCAATCAGTTCTTTTGATCACTTGATCATAAAACTTTTTTTTTTATTGGTTTGTTATCATATTGCCGGTATAATTTAGATAAAATACAAGATATAGAAAGATAACTTAGTCTGATCTCTGGTACCAGTCATCAGCAAATTGGTGCATCCAGATTAATAACTCACTGTGCTCATTAAGAGGACAGGCATTTTAATATAAAAGATAGGATTCATGAGTAAAAAGAGTCTGTATTGATTCTTCGACCGGTACCACTTAGTTCTATAGATATAGAAGACAAATCGACCAATAGATAATGAGATGTTAAATAAAGAACACCGAGTAATTTATCGCATTTTTTTGTTGCATATATTACGCTTATTCATCGTGATGAATGAATAACCATGCATGTCATATTTTGGCAGATATGTGTACCGTTTTGTCATCAAACTATTCATAAGTTTGTTCGTTTATTTTAGTATAAAATAATTAAAATAATCAAAAACAGACGAGGACATATATTAGGACGTACACGGTGGGTGCATACCCCGCCTCTGTCGGCTATTATTTGATACACAAAACATATCATAAACACATAAACGCATAAAAACATATCAGCACACCTTTCCGCTCTTAGACTTTTATGATATCTTTTTTAGCTCCCCTTACATTTTCTCGAGGTCCACTCCTGAAAATAAAATACAAAATTACATTAACGGGTCATCATATTGTTATTCTATTTCGTCTCAGGACGCCGGTATCCGTCTCAAAATCGACGTTTTCGACGACGATCCTCGCAACGATGATCACGTCGAAACCATTATAAGTCGCTTCGCTGCGCGACCTGCGAATACGAAAGCGGCAGCGACTAAATCGCGCATCGAAGTCGCGGGAAGAACGACACTTTTGGTTGACGTTGAAATATATTGTGAAGGTAAGATTTAACATTTTTCAGTAGATTATGTAGGTAAATGTTTCAACAAACAAAGTGCGTTTTTGAATTAGGTTAAAGCGATGCGATGCTAAGTTGGTTATACTCAAAAACTATGATAATTCGTTTTGCGCGCGACCAGCGAATATGTTGGTGGTTGCGATTTAATCCCCCACGCGTAGAAGTCGCCGAAAAAAAACTAAGTTTTAAGTGGATATTTTTTGTGAAGGAAGCTAGGGTTCATTTAGTTTATTTGGCTGCGTGATAAGTCCTATTCGGCAAGGTATTTCGATGAGATATTGCTACGTCAACCTCCAATCTGTTGACTTACGATTTTAAACTATGGTAACCGAGATTCATAGTGTGATGTTTAATCTCTAGAAAATTGGCTATGCTTGACTTTAACCTGTAGCTCTTTAAATGTTTGAAATTGTAATGCATTTCAATAATACCATTAATCAACGATACTACAAACATTTTACAAACAGTAGTATTTTTTTAAATTCAAGCAAACTGGTATGGAAACGACTGTGGAACATTCTGCGACAGCACACGAGGGCATTTTAGCTGCAATCCGAATTCAGGCCAGAAAATGTGCCATCCAGGTTCGTAAAAAAGAGGAGGGTATCTATTTTGCTGCCAGCGTTTTGCTGGCAATGATTTTCGGGCTTTTCTGGCTGGCCAAAAAATAATAATAACGTTTTCACTGAAAATGTTTCACCATTTTTAGCTGCAAATGAATTCATTTCGTAACAAAATGAGTCATGTTAGTCATTTGTCTAAAACAATTTTGTTGGGTAATCCTGAAAAAAGGGTATACTTTCTTGTCAAAAAGTAGGGCTCAAGTTCTGGATGTGTATTTTAGTTATAGTGACGCAGGCAGGTTCGAAGCATATGGGGTAGATGTTATATTATAACATTCATAACATTCATAATGTCCTCGGAATCTCACCCTGAATGTATTAGATTTGGTGTATTTATTGATGGTAGAACGGCTACTCAGTTTTTGAGTCACCCGATCAGTTTTTGGGTCACTCACTATTTGTCATAGAAATAGCATCAAACATACATTTCCTTTATTGAAAATAAAATCATGGCAACGCTAACACTAAAGCATGTTCATGAGTTAATTACGTGACATATACATATATATTTCATGCTATTTCTATTGAAAATAGTGAGTGACCCGAAACTGATCGGTGACTCAAAAACTGATTAGCCCTTCTATATGCGCAGGGTTCGTCTCTGAATCCATTAGAGTCTAAAGAGCTATGAATATTTAAAAAGAAAACGGGTAGGTTCTTTCCAACAATGGGCGTCATGAACTACTCATTTGTACGTATAAGTAAATCGTTCACATATATACATAAACCTTTTATTTTTTAATGTATGTCTCCTTTTGTCTGATCTTTTTTCTCCTTTCTATTCTCAAGGATGGCAAGGTGCTGGTTGCGATGTCTCAGTGAACGATTGCGCCAGTTCGCCCTGTTTGAACCACGGAGAGTGTATTGACCAACATCGCGATTTCAAATGCAAATGCCGAACAGGATTTACAGGTAAGTAGATGGTTAATGAGAGTTCAACGCCAAATCGTCATGCAAATAGTAAAATACAGGTGTGTCCATCAACGGTTGTGCCAGTTCCCATTTTATGCAATGAGTTTGATTATGAGACATTATTTATCAATATTGCATAACAAAATCAACGTTTGGTTTAATTCAAGATCAACAACACTAGTTTGATATCAAACGCAATATAATTTCTTTAACCTCGATAAGTGGAAATTTATTATACTTATATACCTGAATAGGTATAATTGAAGTTTAAAATATGAACAAACATCCTTATATAATTCACTGGAGACGCCCGAAAACCGAAGATGCCATGCTTTTTCTACCAAAAAAAAAACCGAACCACTCAACTATATTGTGCACTCTTACAGGTCGTGTGTGCGAACGAGACATAGATGAGTGCACTCGGGATTCTCCTTGTGCCCATGGACGCTGTGTGAATACGCCGGGACAGTTTCAGTGCGACTGTGAACATGGATATGAAGGTTTATCATTTATATGTATAATACATACAACGTTAACCATGAATACGGTAATCTAGACTCTCTTAAACATGTGAAAATTCGAGATTCGGTTCATGATTAAAAGATGAGAAACGCACTTATAATCCAGATGGATGCTCGTATTTGATGGGTGCACAATGATCCCTTTTACCTCGATAGACACCTGATTAAGGTTAATTTCCGATTAAAGCTCAACAAACTATGGACCAGCCTGGATTTTAAAGCAAAACCTACAGTACGTGCATGACTCAAGTAACGGAATATCGGGTGGTTATAAGGAATAATCCATTTATCCGTATAGATAAGGAGCGCATTTTGCAATTAAGAAGCAGGTGTTTTTATAAGTTTCATAAATAGATTCCAATAAATCTTTCAGGCACACTTTGTGATCAAATCATCGACTATTGTGAAGAAGACCCGTGTGGTGACAGGGGAGAATGCATGTCTGAAATCGGAGGATTTTCTTGTAACTGCTCAGAGCATTTTACAGGTTAGACCTATTGAACGCATTTTTGTCCACTTTTTATGATTTTCCTCTCAAAATGAGACAGGACAGCAAATATCAAATGCAAAATCGCTTCCTTGCTGTCGTCAATGTTTACGTTATCGTGAGGGGACCTTCATATCCAGCACTTTCCCAAACTCAAAACGTTAGACGAAGAATAAATTAACATTTATTTATTTATTTCATAGCTAGAATCGTATAGTGAGACACACATTCTACATAGATTCAAATATTTAGTCATACATGCTGATTTTTCTTGTATTTTTGCAAATTATTAATCACATTTGATGTGTCGTTTCTATAGGGGCATTTTGCGAGATTGAGATGAAATCGGAATATTGTCAGGATGGGTCATGCGACCAAGGGACATCTTGCTACAATCTCACTGATGCTTATTTGTAAGGGTGTTTAACAGTGTTTTACCGTTTCAAATTTAAATAACAACTATATCATTTTGATTAAACTCTCCCATTGTGTATGTTTCTTCTTTTTCTCTTTTTTTTTTGCTAGAATCTATTTAGTAAGTTTCCATTTGCATTTAATAGCGCTAAATTGTAACTTTTAATTTTCGAATATGCTGTAGCTCTTTATTTTAAACAATATATAACATTCTATATATTTGTTTGCATTATAGGTGTCTTGACTCAAATCATACTTTATCCAAGGATGATTTAAAAGAATACGATTTTAAACTCAGGTATGACAATTATTTTACAGAGAATTTTCATCATTTTAATCGCTTTTCAATTACTACAATAAATTTTATTATTGGAACATCAAATGTTGTAATAAAGGGTTTATAGGGTGCCTTTATAAGATTAAATGTCTTGCGCTTCATAGCTTTCTAAAACTATTTGTATATTCAAATGCTCTTCAAATAAAATCAGTAATCTATATATTTTACCTTTAAATAAATGTTGCTACATATGAAAATAAACACAAACCTTTTTGAAATTATAATTATGTTATTTTAGAGCGTGTGATGAACAATATTTAACAGTGCATTCATTTACAATAAACACTACTATGACAGGTAAGGGTGATTTTTTATGTATCTCTCATTGTTACATAACGATCATTTGATGTTTTCACTATCAGGGTGCTCTTTTGATTAAATTATTGCGATAATTAATAAGCCAGTTTTGCTATATAATTCAGTAAGCATATTTTGTGATATTGGGTAAGGGCATTTTTGTGTATTTATTAAGCATATTTTTGTGATATTGAGTAAGCATATAATTGCTATATTAGATAAGCCATTTTTGCGATATTGATTAAACATTTTTTTACAATATTGAGTAAATATATTTTCACAATGTTGAGTAAGCATATTTTCACGAGATGAGTAAACATATTTTTGCAATATTGAGCAAGTACATATGTATATTTTGCTATATTGAGTGAGCAACTCTTTCCCTATTCAACGAACACTGTTTGCAATGTTTAGTTTTCTTTTAAATTTTCCATTCAAAATGTTTTTTATAGACATATTCTACCAACTTCTCTCGACATGGCTCCACAACACAACCAATGCAACCACTCCAACTAACCAACCAACTATAAATACCACCACCACCACTCTCAACCAGACCGACGATTTCAATTATGCCTGCAATTGTAGAAGTTGTGACAATTTGGACAATCAACTCACGTTTAGTAACGCGCTTGAGTATGATGTGTTGCTCAAGCAGGGTACAGTGGAAACTGAGTTTATTGTGCGACGGCCGGATGGATCGTTTGGGTGCCAGTGTTTTGTGGAAGTAGAGGAGAAAGAAGACTCTATCCAGGTAAAGTCTGAACAATAAAAACGCATTCTTACCATACATGTATTTAAAAATTCATATATTTTTTAACCATACATGTATTTTTTTTTAAATCGTACATTTTACAATATATTTGTATTAGAAATAAATCTAAAATTGATTGTAATCTTTAATTTCAGGATGTTTGCAAAGAAACCGACTCTGATTGTCCCTGCCCCTGGTTATCTTCAAATCCAGAATCGTTACCCCAAAGCTGCACGCCTCATCTGGATCTCTGTCCACGTTACATGTGTTTATTTTATGAAGACTGCTTTCCCGTTGGGGTGGTGAATGGATCCGGAGCATACAACTTTTCTATTGGTAAGATGATCTTGGGCTTATGGGAATTAGATTAGTGGTTTGAGAGTAAGTAAAAATGTATGTTTTGTTGATTGATGAATCATGGTTATAGAAAAATAATAATATTCGGAAAAATTGAGGGAATGATGAAATTATTAGGATAACAATAACACTAATGAATATTTATACAAATCCTATGTTCATATTACTTATGAACATCATGATGATAATTGTAAATAATGATTAGATAAAAAAGACCGTTAGAGAAGATGCATAATCAAAACCGTAAATTCCTCTTTCAGCCGACACCAATTCAACACACACTACAGAGTCCAATTTTACAGAACCAACTACTGAGAATACAGAATGCATCTGTATGACGTTGGATAGAGGACGTCTTGGGATTTGTACGTCACCGGAATTATATCCGGAACGATGTCAACGTGGCGTATGTTTAAATGGCGGACATTGCGTGAATATAAAAGAGGATATATCTTATACAACTATTAGGGAGCAAACAACGAAAGATATAAGCGTTACTACAGAAACGAAATGTTTAAATGATTCGACAACACAAAAACCACATAGAGACATTGACTTTAAAGCGAACAAATCAATAGAAAATATGGACTCTATAATAGAGCCAACCACTCACCCATTGTCTCATGATATAGCAAACCAAGGTATCACAACAGGCTCTCCATATACAAGAAACGATATAACAGAGTCTTCTTCTTACACGGACATAACTGAGTCTGCAGCTACAACTGAAGGTCCACTCAATACAGTGTCATGGTACTGTGAATGCCCTTTTGATTATACAGGGCTAAGATGTGAACAAGAAGTTGACGATCCATGTTTGTCATCGCCTTGTCAGAATAATGCCACATGTTTGTCAAATCATGACAATATCGACTCCAAAGAGAATTCAAAAGATGGCGATATCGAGGAGGGATATATGTGTGCCTGTTTAGAGGGGTATAGTGGTCGACATTGTGAGACGTTTATTGGGTCACATGATGACAGGGATGACACTACAGAAGGTCTGTGTTACTTTTTACATATTTGCGCTTATCAATTTCAATGATACTTAAGCACTTTATAAGAATCGCTTAATATAGATATGTATTTTGAAAATATTTATAATCTAAAAACATGTTTTTGAAATCACGGTCAATTGTATGCAGAAAAAAAAACAGCCTATGTGTGATTCGCATTAATACGTCGTATTGATTATTTTATGTTACTGAAAGATTATTAACGAATAAGTTACTGAACCGATGCTCAAAAAGCAATGACAAGAGGGATAACTGATGTTATGTTATATACATGTATGCTCTTTTATTGTTATAAATATAAAGTATATATATGATTATCACCCGTGAAAACGAGGGGATATAGGGTTGAGCTTGTCCGTCTGTCTGTCTGTCCGTCTGTCTGTCCGTCTGTCTGTCTGTCTGTCCGTCCGTCTGTCTGTCTGTCTGTCCCGCTTGATATAGGGTACTTTGTGCACGCGAGTTTGGTCTGAAGCAATTGAGCTAGAGCTTTCAAATTTTATACACGCATAAACCAAGGTCTGAAGTCGTGCCTCGTCAAGATTTCATCTCGATCAGTTGAAAATTGTCGATTCTGGAGCACTTTACAAAATCTCGATTTTAATCATTGTTACATATGTCAAGCTCTTTGCGCAGGCGAGTTTGGAATGAAGCAATTAAGCTATACCTTTCAAATTTTATTCTCGTATAAACCGAGGTCTGAAGTCGTGCCTCGTTAAGGTTTGATCTGGATCGGTTGAAAATTGTCGATTCTGGAACTCTTTGAAAATTGTCGGCTTTAACATTTTCACCCGATGTTAAGTACATTGTGCACGCGAGTTTGGTATGAAGGAATTGAGCGAGAGATTTTTAATTTAATA
>LQRL01161496.1:24955-35220 GCA_001703475.1 Hydroides elegans
GTTGTCGATTTTGGAGCACTTTAAAAAGTGACTGGTCTCGTCAGTTCAAGAGATGTCTTCAGAAAAAGTGAGTGATGATGCAAAATGTTACTCTGTTTTTCCTTCATCGCATGATCTTGTTCATTTGCAAAATTGTTCGTCATTTCCAAAGTTAATTTTAGTAAAAACTGACCATCCTGCATATACGCATTGTTGAAGTTCACGGGGGATCCAAGGTCACTGACCTTCTAGTTTATTTTTTCTCATATATAAGGATGTTTATTTTAAACAATTTTATTTTTAAAACAGATGCCGCGAGCGCATTTATTTTCCAAGGCAAATTATCACAGAAGCATGTCAATGAGATATTAGATGTAATTAAAACGCATTTAGTGAAGAGCAAGCTATCTGCAAATAAAGAAGATATAACGATCACACATCGGCTGGGAACATGTACAACCAATGAAAAGTAAGTGAATAGATACAATTCAACGAAGTAGATGTATGTTTAAAACGCTAAGTAAATTGTATTCAACCATTAAGGTGAGGACGAGTTAATTAAGTCGACGAGTTTATTATGATAAAACATCTTCCTTTAAATTAAAATATATGGGTGCTGGTTAACTCGTCAAAAACCAACTAGCCAAAATTGCCTTAGTCAGCTCGCCAAATTATGTTGGTCGACCCGCTAACAAATATATTTAGGGATGAAATTAAGTTAGGACGAGTTAATTTTGAGGACGAGTTATCAAATAGGACGAGCTATCAATGAGGACGAACTATCAATGAGGGCGAGTTATCAATAAGGGCGAGTTATCAATGAGGACGAGCTATCAATGAGAAAACTTACCAATGAGGACGAGTTAGTTGTGGGACGAGTTAGTTATGAGGACGAGTTAGTAATGAGACCGAATTGGTTATTATGCCGAGTTTGTTAAGAGGCCGAGTTGGTCACGAGACCGAGTTTTTATAAGGGGACGAGTTGGTTCAGGGGATGATTTGCTTATGAGGATAAGTTAAATGTTAGGACGAGTTCCTTATGAGGACTAGTTAATTATGAGGACGATTTTATTATGAGATTATATTATCAGATACGAGAGAGTATCTGTTTTCCGAACATCTTTAAATGCATATTATGCATGTTTAGAAACATGACACATAGAAAAACATTGAGAAAAAAATGTATATGACAAGCAGAGTACTCTAGTGAGTCAAAATATGACTAACACGATCATAGTTTCAAGTAATTCTAAACCAAAAAAAACACCTGTTCGTAAAATACAGATTCCTCGTAAAATCAAGATCCTCTCTTCTACACACACCGATTACCATAACAAAGTGTTCTTAGTGTATGAATTATATGTGTGTGATAAATGTATATAACTGGTAAGCTACTCAACCTTCATCTTGCAACTAATACAAAAAGAAACTGAACACTTTAAATAAAAAAATTAGCGATTTAATTTACTTGATCGTAGAGCGCGACATAGAGGCCTTCCAAAAGCCCTTCGGAAGCTCGATGCTCCTATCATTGGCTTGCACTTCGTTTTATCCAATAATCCACCTGAAGGTAGAAAAACATACGAGGAAAACAACGCTTGTTTCCATAAGGAAATAACCTCTTTTTTTTGCGTTACGCAAAAGAAACAACGAGGAAACAAGAAACATAATGAGAACGCAAACAACTGTTTCCTCGTTGTTTCCACGATGTTTCCTTGGTGTTTCCAAGCAGTGTTACGCCAGAAAGGAAACAACGTGGAAACAAGCGTTAGTCCCCATATGTGTTTCTACCTGGATTGCACATCCAGCAATAGAACTATGAAAATCAAACATAAAACGTAACTTTTCCTTCTATGAATAGTCGGCAACACAGAGAAGTAATAAAAGATACATTAAGAAACCGTGAATGCATTAATGAAATTTTAGGAAACCCAATTTAATAAATTTTCGCGAGTTGACCAATGCCTTTGAATTTTGAATTTTCGACTTTGGCGAATTTGACGAATGCGTTTTTTAGCGGATGGGTGTTTGGCGAGTTGACTATAACTCAAATATATTACCTTTTATTTTCCTCTATACATATCTCTTTTCATTTGCAGCAAAAAACCTGTCACCGTTTTCACATTTGACGTAGAAATCAAGGAAAAGCATTTAGATTATGAGATAATCGACAAATCATTCGCTCATTTGCATAACCGGAAATTGGATGATTTATTTCCGGTTCAACTGAGTAAAAGCGGTGAATGTGATATGGTGACTTTTGATTATGTCAAGCAGTCGAAAGAGGTATTTTGATCTTTTGAAAAAATTATCACATTCGAAAATATAATATAGAATAATATAGAATATATTTAGGCTTTTGAACTTTGTGCATAAGCTTTGATGCTTATGTACCATTATCCTCAAGTAAAAAATGTTTGAAAAACATCAAAACAATGTATGTATTGAACAGCAAATAATCTAATAGCGTGCAATAATTCATGTCATGCTAGTTCAGAATAAACACATATATCGTTATTCATTAAAAAATGTTAAGATTTAATTTAATGTTTGTGATTATACAGATTTGGTTCAAGGAGAACTGGTACATCATCACTCTGCCCTGTTTGGTGTTCATTGCTGGGGTTCTTCTCATCACATATCTATACAGGTAAATTTTCTGAAGGGTTCCATAAACGATCAAATGTATGCAAACATATACAAAAGGCCATAAAATGTCAAATTAAAGTCAATGTTAAACATGCTCTTTTTTTAATTCCAAAAGAAATAGAACATGCATGCCGATTCATCTTTCGACAAAGTATATCTGATTTAGATTAAGTCACCATGTAAATGTTTTCCCTCATCGAATCACAGTCTTTAAAATTCTGAGTTGTGAAATCAGAACACACTCCATAAGTTAGTTTGAATTCCAAAGAAAAGAATAAAAAATCCAAGTCACACTACTTTTCCTGTTTGTAATCCCTTCTCATCCAATTATAGTATTCGCTAAACTACCATTTATCTGCGTGTTTTGTTCTTACAAAGGAAAAAGAACCTTCAGGCCAGTTTCCCTCTCGTCCAATCATCTCGCAGTACCAGTCATGACGTAAGCAGTGACGTCAGTGATGTAGCACAAGGAACGGCAGCCATCTTGGAAATGGAACAAACGCAATTTAGTGACGATGACGCACATCCCATGTGCTTCAAAAATGAACTCTATGATTATGTGAAGTTTCCACCGAGAGCAATAGAAGATGGGACGGCATAAGAGACATTTGTTCTTAAACTGTAAATAAATGAATAACAATAATGATAATATTATAACAATATGGGCTATATCCTGTATCAGTCCCCCTATGGTTAATTTCCCATATACGAAACAACGCGCATCATAGTGATTTAAGCCCTCTAAACGGATTAAAGGGGACCATTACAGGATATAGCCACAATATGTATTCAAGCTGTTATTATCGAAAACTGCTATATGATGTTTACATACATGACCATCATCATATAAACTTATAATTCTCCCAAAGAGCCATAGGAGTAATTTTATTGATATATGCGATATGTTGTATTGAAAAAAAAATGAACTCTATAACTATGTGAAATGGTCATTTAGCATTTCCTTATTTCAAGATAAATGTAGGAACTGAATGTTAAAAAAAAACAAATAACATTTTCTAATATTAAAACGTATATCAAAAAATGTTTTTTTTTATAATCAATTAAGATAAGTTTCCATCACAATGTGAACTTGGTTTCACTTAGATATATTAAAATAATTTAAAAAATCACAGGATGGCCTAAAATAAAATATATAGTTTTTTTTTATTTCACAAAATTTCAGCAGAGCGCCATAGATTTTGGAGAATTATACATAAGAACGAATGAGTTACTTTGAAAATAATATTGTAATTCGCTATCTTAATCATTTTTTATATACAAATTCTATGTTTATGTGAATTTGTGTAAGCTTTATATATCTCAATGATAACAATGATGGTAAGCAGTTTTTTTTTTACATTGGAATTTGATATCATATGTTGAATTAATACACATAAAACATACTATGTAATATTATTTGTTGAGAAACGTCTATAAGCAGGTATATAATTATGAAGTAGTAACTATTACCCTTATTGACTTATACTTTACTTAAACTCAAAAAGGCGATATATTAAGGTACACAATTGCTCTCCAGGCTGTGGATTCAACATTTAGAAAATTAAAATTTAAGATGGCCCCGGGAATGGTATGAGTTGTATTGGGGGTGGGAAGTTTATAGTAAAGTTTTTTTTTCAAGGATACTCCTTTTACTCAAATAAGACCTAAGCCATCGTTGCGATCCTTAAATAGGGATATTTGATATATTTAGGGCCCGACAGCAGGGAAGGGTGGGAAGGATGATATTGAGCATTCATTTGTGTTCGTTTTCGAAAAATTGTTGTTGTTAGCATCAAAATCAGACGTTTATACATAGTTGAAACCGACTCTTTTAAAGGGTTTAATCTTGTATATACAGCAAGATGAATAAAAAAGCTTGAGCAAATTTGAATTCTGGACATGTGTATCAATGCAAATACGAACACTAGTCAGGATATCACATGTTGCTCAAACACTTGTTATTTTGCTATATGTTTATGTAAAACCTGTTGTTTAAAACGTTTTTCTAGGCCTCCTCATAAACTACTTACCCAATCTAATGGGCATATATTTTCTATATGAAACAAAGCCAAAGCAGTCACGAGCTGATCCCCCTTAACCCCGCACCCGTCCCTGTCGTCGAATTCCAGCTGACTTTGAAATTTTGAGAAAATTCTTTCTAACTCGAAGATTTGAGAAGTATGAAAAACACCTTTTTTGGATAATTTCTCGATTTTGCATTAAGAAGTGAGAGAAATTATTTCGAAATTGATAAAATTTGCTTGAAATTGTCTAATAAACCCTTTTCCAGAGATTGTTTGTAATTTGATTTTATTCAACATTTTCAATTTTCGCAAATATGATCAATTTCAATACTAGCTGGCCATAAAAGGAAAACAGCCCAGTCGGATTGAAATGTTCAAGAACCAATTTCTTGATGGCGTTAAAAATGATATGTTGTTTAATGGAATTTTACAATTTTTTAAAACATGGATCGTGACGTGCCCTTCATTCACAATTCAGTCAATGGATATTATGCGAGATTTGTTGCAACGTGTATGAGAATCCCTTTTAATTGTTTTTACTTAAAATGAAAACAGTTGAAAACATTCTATCAAAATAACAGCTTTTAAAAGTTTTCATGTAACAGCCGGTATATCTTAACAGTTAATTGATAATGTCGTTGCCCTTAAATGACCCGGCACCAAACAATATAACCAATGGAGTTTCCATAACTGTTCAAACGTATTAGAAAATTGCCAATTACAAAGACCCATAAGTTGTTCAATGAATTAATCCATTAATTGTCTCATGTCTGTGAATATTTACCAAAAAGCTATTAAGCTGAATCAAATGCATTAGTCGTGAAAGTCTATAATTGAATTCTTTAATTTATTCATCGTTCTTAATTGCAGGAGTTTCTGGACAATTAATTATCAATGCAGAAGCAAACATATTATCTATATTTGACTTTGCATTGTCTTACTAGTAAACGGTTTTGTTCGTCCCTATTTATATCCTTTCAAACAAGATAGGGGCTGCGTGCAACATTTTGTTAAATACCTTTTTTCGGTGAAATAAAATGATAAAATGTCACCTAATTACCTATCGATGTTATATACCTATAACATAAATAGCTATTAGAATTCAAAATGATTACACTGTTCGAGTATATGAACATATTTTTTTTTCTTTTTAAACAGTGAATGTTTTATCTCTCAAAATTTCGATTTACAAATTTTGAAAGATTGATGCATGTAACCAATTGCTAATCGGTTGTGTTTCAAGGGATTTAAGATTTGGAGTTAATGATTTGCAAGTTGGTATAAAATGAATAAATATAACATTAAATGCACTCAGTCTTCTAACAGTGTGGAAATAAAAATAACTATTCTCCCTAGTATGTTTTAATGCTAAGCATTGATATCATGTATTAACTATAAAATAGAATATTATCTCGCTTAAGTTAAAAGACATCACATTTAACACTCAACACCCGTATTTGATAGAAAAGATGCAGTTATTGCCAATCCATCTAACATCAGTGCTTATTGGACTACTTACCCAAAGAATAAAATGCTCATGTGATAGAGCGAAACAATTTCGTCATGTGTCAACTTTAAATGGAAGTGAACTGTACAGCGCAACTTCTTTCTTCCAGCAATCCAGTTGCATAGAAGATAGTGAAATTACCGGGTATGTTTATTTTTATATTTCTTCTTATTATCCATGAATGAGTTCATCTGTTAATAGGAATACAATATAATGTGTAAAAAAGTTTATGTTGATTTCATATATATACTTTTGAGAGCTTAAATGTACTAATACGTACATTTGTAATTAATTTTTTGGCGTATCTTAGTAATCAATTAAAACTGTAAAAAAAAATATAAATGTACATATGCTCTCAGTGCTTAATTTCTTATTAAAGATAATGTCAATCTAATTTCAGTTTTCAGGAGTGCTTTAAGGGGTGCAACGCAGTAATCGCATGTCATGCGTTTGGGAATGTTGCAAAAAGATGTGTTATGTGCTATAATGACACCACTTCGGGAACTAGTCTACAAGAATTTCAATACCGTCATTTTTACATAACCCTGGATCAAATCGCCTCAAATGCTGGTAAATGATTACTTTATTTAGAACGTATGATGACATGCTTAGTTTATCCTGAAAAATCATTGCTGTTTTAAACAACATTATTTCTTAAAACTTATTAATGTTATTTTGATTCCCTGCTGTTTAATTGCTTGGCATATTACCACTTAACATCAAATATCCATTTAAATTATGTCTGATATCACAAGCTATTATTCATAAGCAAAATAGGCATTCGCATTCTAATGGTAGAGCAATTAAAATATGGAAGCCAACAAATGTTTCATGGATCACTGTTAAATGATATCGATCACTCTTTGAAAGCACATCTGTACAATACGTGATGAGACGGTGCGCTCAAATATAGAAAAATCCTACTACATTAAGCCTACGTCCAAAACTAAATAATAAGTTCGGAACACTGTTATATGGGTTTAGGACATTCAACTCAACTTGTTTATTTATAAGTCTGTATTATTTTCGATCAGAACCATGCGAGCTGTATGGGTTGATTGGAGGTAAAAACGATCCCACTTTTGACGTCAGTATCATTGGCTTTATCCGTCTGAATGGTCAGCAGTTCAATTTGAAAGATATAGATCAGGACGGACCCGATTACAAAGCAAGAGGAATAAACGTTATTCGAGTGGATGCGCAATCGTGTGAAATTCAGGCGAGTAAAATTGGTTATAAGGCTATTATTCGATTCATTGTTACTTTCACAACTAGTAAAATCAAGCTTATTAATCATCGGTTAAAAGACAATAAAATGTAATTCAACGTCATTTATATTTATATATCTATTTAACATCGACGTTTAAGCGCTTTTGGAATGTCGTGTTTGTAACTTTAGCGCTTGCATTTCAAACCTCTCATGCACACGGGGTATCTGTTTAAGGTTTTATTGGGAAAGGCCATGATAAATCTGGCCACTTCGGAAATTAGTCTCTTTGATATGATTACTGGTATATTTGCGGCGTAAATCTGTTCAACGTTTTCAAACGTGAAACATAAATATACCTCTACAACTTTTTCTGTTAAGGAATGACACTGATCGGTTGTTTGCCAAGTGCACCAGGATCACTCTTACCTATTGACCTATACCTATTGACAAATTTTGATAATAATTGATTGTGTTTGTTATATTTATCACTAAATATATTGCGAAATACAATTAAGACATGTATTTAATGATATATAAATATTACTAGGAGTCGAGAAGCTTCGATACGTATGAGTATGAATCTGATGCAGATGAATTTGTCACATATATCAATGATCTCCCACAAAACAGCATATTCCTCGTGCTTGGAGGTAAGAGTTATCGATCACTTAAACTCATTTGGTTTACCCAGCATTTGATAACCATCGTATTTTGATGTGAGAGTTATACATTCGGTATTTCGTCACATTTATTTATGGCTTCTTACATGACAGCATTATCATTGTTAGAATTGGTAAGAGTTTTACATATTACAGATAGAAAAGAAAGAAAACACATATTACACTTTATAATTGCCTTACAAAACACATCTACATGACTTCATGTGAGCGTGTATTTTGGTATATTTAAGCTATTTGTGAGGTGACGAGCTACATATATTTTTTTGTTTCGCACAGGAGATGATTTTTCTAATAAAATTGCCGCAAACGGACGGATTGAACCTGAAAACCTACTTAGAACCTTGGGATCTACATGTGTCGGTTCACATGAATTCAGGTAAAACATGTTATTGTTTTATCAAATAGTTTACATCAATTTAATTTTAAAAGGATGATGAGCGTTTTCTTTTATTAATGTAGAGAAATACATATATATTGATATACTTAGATGTAAGCCAACAATTTTAGTCAAATTAAAGCCTGTTATGTCCCTGTAAGTTCTAGCAAAATTAACATTCAATCATTCTATGTAAACTGATGAACCGTAAATATATATAATTCAGGCTTACATGTCAAAGTATACTTGTTATTATAAAAGGTTATTTGATTGACAATTTATCTCCTTACAATTATTTCAATTTAATAATTCGCTATCTACGTTAAACCATGCATACTAAATTAGCATTAAACGCATGCCTTAGCGTATGATTTAATTGTTTTCTCAAACACAAATGTTTATATGTACATATAACATGGTTATAAATAGCATATAAAACATAGTTGTATTGTCTATTTGTTTTGCAGATCTTCCCTGGCATTACTTGTTAAAGTCATGAGCGACGGACAGTTCTGTCACCTTGCAAATATTTACCAAGCATCTGGACTTGGCCCCTCAATTGTTCATGTGCATGACTTACTTCTTCTGCAAAATGGCTGTTAAAGTCGTATGACAGGAATATTAACATTTGAATCCTAAAATCCTTTTTTTTTAAATTTGTTTAGTTTCAATCGAATATGGTTTGTTTATACCATTGAAATTAGCTGCATGATTTTTTATGATGATAGCTTATATGTACGTTTATATGTTAATCTTAAATGTGTATAAAATATAGGTGGTATTTCTAAAATGTATTTATCTATAAAATTACTTCTTGGATCATAACTATTTCCAATGTATTGATAGATGAAATATTTATGGATGACTTGTTGCATCAATCATATTTCAAAAGGTAAACTCATCATATTAAATATTGTAACTTTCCCTATATTTCTTAAAATATTTTATTCCGAAAAATAAACTGAATCATACCTCTATCAAATTTATTAAAGTTAAGTTGGTTACAAATCATTTGCATGTTTGATCGAAGTCATTTCAGATAAAAGTAGACACTTAAACATTGGTTATCGAGTGAATTGATCATTTTTGTCGGTGTTAAACATATAAAAACCATTGCATTTTTTATATATCAACCGTAACATACAACGATCCGAAGACGAATATGCATCTTATTAATAAAGTGTCATTTGATGTTATCAAGTTCGCTAAAACAATGACTTCATTTATCAGTACACACGAATGTTGTTCTCGTATAACGGCAAAGTTAATTCTTCGGTTTGTCCGAAAGGTGTTTGGTTTATAGAATTGTATGAATATATTCGTTATCATAAATTAAATAAATATCAAATAAATATTTAGTATCATAAATATACATTTAAGAAAAGTTGTTTCGGTCCATGTTTTATATACATGCAAAGCCTCTTGATATAGTGTAAATTTACAACTTATCTGATATTTAATCATACAACTTCACAACCATCTCTATATTCTTTGACTATTTGAACCCCATCCACACTTGTTATTGCTTTATCATGTTTGCGTACGTGAGACGTATCATTTGTTACTATCTTTTAGTTATTCAACATCTATATTATAAAGATTATTATCACACTTTATTTTACTTGTTTGGCCTAATTATCGAGTCTCTTTACCACATCACTACCTGAAAACACTATCTTTTTATGTTGATAAGAAATATCATGATAAGAAATATCATACCTGCATTATCGATTGTTCTCATACGTATAAAGTTAGCCTCAATAAATAAGACAAGCTCTAAATAAAATTTCAGATTGGATATCAAAATAATAAAATATGTGAATAACAAAATTAAAAAAAA